>JAWKAJ010000280.1:0-18560 GCA_033816785.1 Picus viridis
ATCTGGTGGAGAGCTGAATCCAAACTTTCTACAGCACCACATTAAACCCTTCTCCAGAATGATTTCTTCCTGCATTTTCTAGAACTGTACAAAACCACAGGAGCAGCTGAGTAAAAAATGCAACAATTCACAGTCTCTTAGCAACAATGGTGAAATATGTGCTTCCTGCTTATTCATTTTGATTAAGAAAATTATTCATAAGGCATCACATGTTTGGAAAGAAATCCATCTTGTGGTTTATTAATCAGGAGAACAATATACTCCAGCCTATCAAGAGAGGTAGCTTCCAAGGCTGAAAGGCACTGCTGGTTATTTTCTGATAAGCTGATAAGACCCTACATGTATTTGTTAGTCTGAGACTGGATGCTGCCTACCAGTTAACATTCCCATCCCAAATCTACTTAGGCATACATTTAATTTTTAGGACATGGGGAGCACTTTTGACCATCAAGCTGAGTCCATTCATAACACTTTTAATATGTTTAACTGCTGTGTTGGAACACAGATCAGAGAAGTAGCAATGTGTTTACAAGCTCAACAGCAGAAAAGAGTTCAGTGCCCCTCCTCTCCCCACTACCTCCTTGCTCTGCATCCCACCCAGTCCACCCCTGGGACCACCAACATTCCCTTCTCCCTCGGACACCTTCCCAAGATCCTACCTCCCCACGTTTCAGACTTCTTGTATCACTGTGTCCTTGGGCTTGCTCCAAGCGCTGCTTTTTTAATACTAGGCACTGGACATGTGAAGACCAAGTGAAATTGTCCACAATAACATTTTATGCTCTACTTGCACCTCTAGATCAACACTGCACACACATCTTTCCCAACAGTAAACTTACTGAGCACTAACCTGGGTGTTAACAGGGGGTAAATGGAAGAGGATTCTGTCAGTTGCCTCTCAGAGGCATAGGGAACCATGGCTTACTGACCACAAAGCTGGTGGATGTCACCTGGAGGCAACTGGAACCCAAACTGGATGAGTTTTCAGTAACCCTTGAAAAAGCATGGTAGACACCACAATTCAGACAGCTGGCTGGGAAGTTTTATGTTGTCCTTTCCTTTGCAAAACAAGGCAGCTGGGGATAGGATGCTGTCCTAGATGCATGGTGAATAGATCAGACTTTTCTTGCTCGTGAGTTCTGCTTCCAGCCTCTGGGAGAGCCACTGGAACATGGTATCACCAGAAGAACATGTTATAGAAATCAGGAATGCCAGAGAAAGCCCAGTGGAATTAGATCCCCAAAGCTTTACAGAAATAGATGATTATTGAAGCTACAGCTAGGATATTAAAGGTAGTGAACATATAATTCTTAATTTCTAGGCATCAGTGAGAATAATTACCATCCTTTTGGGAGTATTGTAGTGACTGTAGCTGGTAGATCTCTAAATGAGACAATATTTCCTTTTGATATAGCATTATTAAGATAACTGATTCCTATAGCCAGCCAAATGTTTCATATAACTTTTTCCTCCCTTTTCTTAATGTGTGCAATTGTGAAAGAGCAGCACTGTAGGGATTTAGTGGTTGTATCTCTTTATGAGTCTGAACAGTGACATGGAGGACTCACTGAGTTTATTGATTTTAATTTCTTGTATTTGGGATTTATCTTCTCAGCTTTTGCTGAACAGCTGAGAATGCTCAGTGTTTATATGGAAGGTTTGCTACCCAAGGGCAAATTTCAGATCCTCATTTCTTCACCTATGCATTTATTTGGTTGTATCAGAATGGATACCAGCTGCCAGGCTTGATCAAGAGTGGCTAAAGGATTCACTCAGAGAAATCACTCCTCTCTCTCAGCCTCCAAAGCTAGAGCTGAGAGTAGCAGGGGCTTTAAGTACAGATCCATGAGTATCAGAGGGAAAGATCAGGCATTCCCTTTTATGATCCTTTGTTATTGAAATCAGATTCTGATCTCTGATGTGGTCTGAAAACCTCGAGACACGAGGCACAGTGCAGGGTCTGAAAGAAGTTATCATCTGTGGGTGGCAGGATTTCTGTTTTCCCAGGAAGAGAGCTGGAATAGCCCTGAAGCACAGGGAGAGAAAATCCCCTTTCAGGCCATTACACAAGTACCAGCATCCTGCTTTTTGCAGCAGTGAGGAAAAGCTTAGAGAACTGTTAGTTTAAACCAGACTTGGCAAGTTGGGCCATTTCAGTATAGGAAGGATTGTTCAGCCAGGTTGATTTCCTTCCTGAAGCATTTAAGGACTAAGCTAACAAAGTGCTTCATGACTGAGAATTCCTGTGGCAACATGGGGAAGATGAAGAGCTATGAAACTACAGACGGAAAGTATCTGTCTTCCTTGGAAGAGGTATTTTCTCCTGTGGATGCACCGCTGAACTTTGGTGCCAGGAGCAATTTCTGTCCATGATCTGCTGTTCACCTTGCTAGCTTAGCTGCTCTTTTTCCCATGGCACTGCTTTTATCTTCTTCAACTTCCTTAACATTTATGAGGCAAGTATTTGTGCCTTATTGTGTCTCTACCTTCCAGCACACAGAGCCCCAGCCCCAGGCTGGACATCGCTACAAACTTAGGTGTTGCTGCCAGAGAGAATTAACGGCCATAGGTTGCTAGGGGTAATGAGCTGTAATCATGACCTTGTACTGTAATCATGACTTTCTCACTTAGTTGTCTTGGTTCAGTAACACATGAATTGATATATGCCTGTCTTCAGAGTGTTCTCCTTATGTCCTTCCATCCTCCCTTCCTTCTTTCTTCCTGTACTGCCAAAGCTGGATGGTTGTTACAGCTTTCTCCATCTTCTGTTTTGAGACAGGATCAACAGCAGCTAGCTGCAAGGTAGGGCTGTGTCCAATGCTGTTTCCTGTTCCCACTGCCACGTAAAGGGCCAGCATGCATTGGTGCCCATTGTGCTACAGTGGACTCACTCACTCATGGACTCACTTCTTTCTGCTGCGAGATTCCCTTTGCCCCAGCGCTGTGTTTTCCTTGGCGCAGTGAGTTAAGGCAAGAAGGAATCTCTCCACAGAAATCTCTCCAGCTATGGGAAACATTTCCCCCATGTCCATGTCCTAGCAGGAGTTCTACTGCATCCATAATTACCTCAGCACTTGGAATGTGGTGACGTCTCTGTGCTGCATGACCAAACATAGTCTGCCATTGCTCAAGGGTGGAATAGGCTCTAACAGCATTAGCCTATGGTCCCTTATCTGCTGCCTTCGTCATGCTGTCCGTTTCTATCTATTTGGGAAAAGTTGTGCTGCCTGCTGCTCGTGATGCCAAGCAGCCTGGCAAAGGAGATTTGTTGTGTTTGTGGTATTTCTGCTCTTCCACTTTCAGCTTCTTAGGCAGCAGCAGTGAGGCAGTCTTTGTGCTTTGTGATTCTTTCCTTCCCAACTCTCCTGCTCCTGCACAAGCCCTTCCTAAAATCCATGATCAGTTCAAGCTGATCTGTAAGATGCTCAGTGCTGCAGCTTTGCTTTCTCCCATGGACCATTTAAATGAGGACAAGCCAATGTTTTACCTGATGAAGGGAAAATGCACAGGAGTGCAGTTCTGCCATGTTGTCCTCCAGCCCAGATGTCAGACCTGAGACCACTGTCACAGTAATCTTGTTGACAGACATGCCAGAGCTCACACTTTGTACACTGGCTTCAGATAAATCCTGGTATTTGTGAGTCCCCAAAACAATCACAGCACATTTTAATCAAGCAAAGGACAAACAGTCCTCACTTAGACTGAGAGAGGAAATTATGAGGATGATTTCATCTCTCCATATCTAATGAAGACTATGACAGATGGAGGAACCATGGGAAATACTAATAGAATGGGATAGGATAGGAAGAGATCAGAGCTGTCACTGCAGGCAATGCCTAAGCACTCTGTTGCCCTTCACCCCAGGTACCTCTCAGGCCGTTGAACAGAGTTGCTTGCTTCTGCAGTCATGAACACTGGTAGTTCCTCCCACAACCTGGCCACACACTGAGTCCTGTCCAGCTGAGTGCTTCTCACACACATGCATCTTTCCTTAGGGGAAGTTGCTTCTGGTGCCCCCCTCCTCTAAAAGTGAGATTCCTATCTCTAATATTGGACTAGCTTTATTGCATCTGTGTGCCCACAGTGAGTAGCATCTGCTGATTAAACAGATGCAAAGTATCTTTAGCACTGGGATGAATACAATTGAAATTTTAAACCAAGAGTCTTCCCTTCATTCTGTTTTCCTCCAGCCTATGGATTTACTCAGGACATTGTTTTGGCTTCTTCAGAAAGTGTAGCTCAGTTTGAATTTTGGGTTAACATCTTAATTACACCTACTAGATCAAGGTTTGTCTCTGCTGATCTTCTCCTAGAGGGGGTAAATTAGCCCTTTAGGAGCCCCATGGTAGCTTGGCTAAACTGCTTACTGTGCTGACTACATAAAAATGTACAGTTATTTTGATGGCCTTCTACTACATTGTGCAATATAGATATCATTCAAGAGAATGGAACATCATTAGTCTTTGATGATTGCACCTGAATCGGGTTGTAGGTGGGTTCATGGGCTGCAGTCCAAGAGGAGGAGTTAGCTTCAGGCATCTCTGCAGAGAGATGAAGGCTGAATGTGGGAAGAGGGGCATGTAATTCTAGGTACTTTTCAGGGAGGCTTCAGGCAGGAGGAAGAAAAAGATTTGGTAGCAGAGAGAAGGAACTGCTGAGGTCTGAACAAAGAGAAGGCAGCCACTTTCACTGCCATGAACTTTTCCACAGCCGGAAGTCAAGTGTCCTAACCTCAAGCACCAGTCCCTTTTACCATGCTCTCAAGACACTTCTGAAAGGAGCAGCTGCAGCTGCACGCTGACAGAGCTGTTTCCCTGCCTAAGTCCTGCTTGAGCACACCAAACCCTGACGCCTCCCCACAGGGGCTAAGCCCTACAGCAAGGCTGGGGCAGACCAGAGGGTGGAGCAGAGAATCTGCCCTCCAGGGAAGGCTTTTCCCTGCACCACAAGACCAGACCAGCACTCATGCAGGAGGCATATTTCAAATACAGTACATTGACAAATAATTGCTTGAAGTAAGAAAAATAATAAACCAGCTTTGGGAGATACAAACATAAAGGAAAGGAAAAATAACCTAACAGACAGCCAGCCCCTTCTATCAGATGCACACAAACATTATCCAATTACTTAACCACTGTTTTGCCCTTCTCTTACACTTACTGCACTGTGCATCTCTTCCAGCTCCCAAGCAGCTTGCATCCCTGAAGCCCAGCTCCACATGGTGCTAGGGAGAGAATGTCCTCTGGCTCCACCTTTATAGAATACAGAATTAACCAGGCTGGAAAAGACCTTTGAGATCATCAAGTCCAACCCATCACCCAACACCACCTAATCAACTAAACCATGGCACCAAGTGCCTCATCCAGTCTCTTTTTAAACACCTCCAGTGCTGGTGACTGCACCACCTCCCTGGGCAGCCCACCTGTGGCAACAAAAACACTTTTCCAGGCAGAGGAGGCAAAACACACAACGTCCATTTTGCAAGTTACCTACCTGCATCAAAAAGAAATCTAGGAAAGAATGATTCAGCAGATCAGCTAAAATTGGAGATTAGAATTAGCCCCATCCCCACTGGGGAAGGAGACTTCCACCTCACCTATGCCAACAAAGCTCGGGTGAGTTCAGGTCATTAACTCAGCACAAAAGAAAAATAAAATAAAACAAATCAATCACCTTTTTTTTTCTGCTGTAAGAGGTTTTTTCCTGTCAGATTAGCGAGTTGAATCAGCACAAAGAGAGCCCTAGAGGTGCCAGTGCTTGCACAGCTAAATGACAGAACTGAAGAGGAAAGAAGCTTAGTGAGTAGTAATGAGCAAGGAGATGATCTTACCCCATCTTATCGTGCTCTTAGTCCATAAACTGGTGAGACAGGGATTGTGCTTCAGCACTGTGGTGCACTTCTTGATCTGAGAAGGGTAGATTTAGACTGGACATTAGAAAGAAATTCTTTACAGTGAGGGTGATGAGGCACTGGAATAGATTGCACAGGGAGGTCACCTCCCTGAAGGTGTTCAAGGCCTTGAGCAACCTGGTCTAGTGGAAGGTATCCCCACCCATGGGGTTGGAACTAAATGATCCTTAAGGTCTCTTCCAACCCAAATCATCCTGTGGATCTATGAATCTGTAGAAAACACAGTTTATAACACAGCCAGAATAAAGCATAATCTGTATAACAGTCACTACATAGATAAGGAGAAAGTTCTTCACTGAGAGAGTTGTTGGCCATTGGAATAGGCTGCCCAGGGAGGTGGTGGAGTCACCATCCCTGGAGGTGTTCAAGAGGGATTGGATGTGGCACTTGGTGCCATGGGCTAGTAGTCATGAGGTCTTGGGTGACAGGTTGGACTTGATGATCTTTAAGGTCTTTTCCAACCTTGCTGATTCTATGATTCTATGAGTATAATATAACCTTCACAACACATTGGGGGGCAGGATGTGAGGGGTGGAGGGGGTGGAGTGGGAAAAGTAGTCATCAAAGGTATGTACAGGAGTTCACAGGATATTAGGGGTTGGAAGGGACCTCTGGAGATCATCAAGTCCAACCCCTCTGCCAGAGCAGGACCAGAGAATCCAGCACAGGTCACACAGGAATGCATCCAGATGGGTCTTGAAAGTCTCCAGAGAAGGAGACTCCACAACCTCTCTGGGGAGCCTGTTCCAGTGCTCTGTGACCCTCACAGTGAAGAAGTTCCTCCTCATGTTGAGGAGGGACTATGCAGGAGCAGTGGCCTATGTTGTGGGTGGCCATGATTTCTCCCAGAAAATTGTTTAACACCTGGTGGGTTGTGCCTAGGTGAAGCATAAGCTATTGCCATTTTCTGCTCCTTTGGTTACAGTAAAGTCTGCCAGTCATGGAGCTCTTCTAGCCTTGCAGAGGATGCCTGGCATCTCTGGGACCTGCTCAGTTCCCAGCAGGGTCATGCTAAGCCTGATCTCCTGCCTGCCAAGACAGAAGAGTTCTCTGCAAACATTCTCCTGTGTTTACTGTACTTCCTGGCAGAGGGAGAGAGCTGCCTCGAAGCAGAACAGTCTGGCTCTTCAAAACCTGCTCTGCTGGCACTGCCAAGTAGGCTCTCTGGCAGCACCAGGCTGGCCTGGAGTGGATGCCACGGCCACGTGGCTGGTCCCTTCATGAAACTAAGGCAGCAGCTTCCTCAGTGCCATTTAGCCCTGCTTGTTCAGGAATGAGTCACAGCACTGGCCATGGCTTTCCCCTCTTCCAGAGAGCCCCAGCATGAACATTTGTCACTTGCTGACGGTCTCCTTAGAGATTTTCTCTTTTGTTTTAATTTTCACATGACAGTGAAGCATACAGCACATCCCTGCCCAGCCAGCTAACACTTTCCCGGTGTCCCCAGGAATGACTGCATCCAATGCTTCTAGAGCAGGTATTTGTGGCACATTTACCTACCACTCTCCACCTTCATCAATTCCTGCTTTCAGGACTTCATTTCTACCCGATTGCAATGACTATCTCTCTTTAAATCGTAGAATCATAGAATCAGCCAGGTTGGAAAATACCTCAGAGATCATCAAGTTCAACCTATTACCTATCACCCAACACCTCATGACAACTAAACCATGGCTTCAAGTGCCACATCCAAACCTTTTTTGAACACCTCCAGGGACAGTGACTCCACCACCTCCCTGGGCAGCACATTCCAATGGCCAATCACTCTTTCTGGGAAGAACATCTTCCTACCATCCAGCCTAAACCTCCCCTGGTGCAGCTTGAGATTGTGTCCTCTTGTTCTGGTGGTGGTTGCCTGGGTGAAGAGACCAACCCCCACCTGGCTACAACCTCCTTTCAGGAAGCTGTAGAGAGCAATGAGGTCTCCCTGAGCCTCCTCTTCTCCAGGTTAAACAGCCCCAGCTCCATCAGCCTCTCCTCATAGGGCTTTCTCTGACCCCTGGATACAGGTCAGCAGAGGTATGGGTTGGGTTGGGTTGGGTTTTTTCTGACTATATATTAAAAGAAGATTAATCAGAATGACTCTGCTTAAAATGGCATACTGCAGTGGAAGGATTTTCAGATCCCTTAAAGTTTTTAGGGCTATCCTGTTTTGTGGTCTGTGTTTGCATTATTCAGAATTCCTTTCTTGAGCAGATTGTCCTTCTGGTGAAGTCAGGGTAACCACCCTGGAGCCTTCAGAGCCACATCTGCACACCAGATCTCCCTCAACCAGTGCTCTCACACTGAGCCCCAGGAAGGACAGCTGCCAAAGGATGCAGCCCTTAGAAAGAAGGTGAGACGCTTCCACCAGCTCCAGGACCGGGTCCTAACCCTTCCAGCAGTGCCAGGCCTGGGCAGAGACACCTGAGCAATTCACTGCAGGCAGGGCAATTCAAAATGACCCTTCTGACAAGTAAAAAACAATCTATAAATAACAAGGAAGAAGCAATCCTCTCTCAAAGATGTTGAGTTGCTGGAAGGTGTCCAGAGAAGGGCAACAAAGCTGGGGAGGGTTTGGAGCACAGCCCTGTGAGGAGAGGCTGAGGGAGCTGGGGCTGTTTAGCCTGGAGAGGAGGAGGCTCAGGGAGACCTTCTTGCTGTCTACCGCTACCTGAAGGAGGTTGTAGCCAGGTGGGGGTTGGTCTCTTCTCCCAGGCAACCAGCACCAGAACAAGAGGACACAGTCTCAAGCTGTGCCAGGGGAGGTTTAGGCTGGATATCAGGAAGAAGCTCTTCACAGAAAGAGTGATTTGCCATTGGAATGTGCTGCCCAGGGAGGTGGTGGAGTCACCATGACTGGAGGTGTTTAGGAGGAGACTGGATGGGGTGCTTGGTGCCATGGTTTAGTTGATTAGATGGTGTTGGATGATAGGTTGGACTCAATGACCTGAATGGTCTTTTCCAACCTGGCTAATTCTGTTCTATTCTATATGAGAGGGAACAATACTTTTGTACACTCCTGTCTGGCACTGAAACAATACAATATCTAGCTTTGTCCTGCACAATAGATAAGATATTTCACCGAGGCTTCACTGTCTGGAAACAAAACTTAATGGAAAGAGATTTAGTTCTCTAGTACTTTCCAACCAGGCACATTCTTGCCCCTACAAGATGCCCACACTTAGTGTCTTAGGACTCGTTCAAAATGGATAGTGACTTTACTTCAGACCTTCTGCTTCTCAACACATTCTAAGGCTGAAATTTATAAGCTTCTGTTCACCTTCAAGAAAAAGAGAAAGAAAAATACAAATTTAAAAGTCACCTAAGAGCAGCCATTATTGCTTGGCCACTTGCCATTTGAGACAGAAAGCTGCTCAGAAGGGAGGACCTTGAGCATTGCAGTCACTCTAAGACGAGATATTTGTCCAAGGTGGAGATCTCCCTGAAGACAATAGTAATATATCATTGGTGAATTTAATCTACTGTATCACTAGTTTGGCACTCCTAGCAGCCACTGGTACAGAGTTCCCAAGGACTCAGCACTCACCCATTTCTTCTCCTGTCCATATCAGTGCAAATCAAGGTTGAAGTGGGAAGGAAAGCTTTGGAACAGAACACCATGCAAATAGGAAACAATATAACATTTCTAGCTTGGGCTCATGCCAGAAGTCCCAAAATTTCATGTTAGCAAATGTTCAAGTTCTGATGAAAAGGAAATAAAAGAAAAAAAGGAAATAAAAGGGAAAAAAAAGGTATTCCTAGATGTTGGGGGGAAAGTAAAACAGAGAGAGAGGAGAGAGGAGAGAGGAGAGAGAGGGAGAAGGGAGGGGGAGGATTGGGAGGGAGGGGAGAGGATTGGGAGGGAGAGGGATGGGAGGGAGAGGGATGGGGAAGATGGGGGAGAGATGGGAGAGATGTGGGTGGGTGAGAATTAGAGGGTGCGTGTGGGTGAGAATTAGAGGGAAGACCAGCAGGGCAGACATCCTGGTTGGAGTCTGTTATAGACCACCCAACCAGGAGGAGGATGTTGATGAAGCATTCTATATGCAGCTTAAGGCTGTCTCAAGATCGCCTGACCTTGTTCTCATGGGTGACTTCAACCTGCCTGATACCTGCTGGGATCACAACATAGCAGAGAGGAGGCAATCTAAGAGGTTCTTAGAGTGCATGCAGGACGGCTTCTTATCCCAGGTGCTGCGCGAACCTACCAGGGGTGAGGCTCTGCTTGACCTCCTCTTCACCAGCAGGGAAGGGCTGGTGGGGATGTGGTGGTCGGAGGGTGTTTAGGCACCAGTGACCACGAGATTATTGAGTTTTCAGTATTCATCCAAGCCAAGAGGAGAAGCAAGAAGACCTCCACTCTGGACTTCCGGAGGGCGGACTTCAGGCTACTCAAGGAAATAACTCAGAAGGTTCCTTGGGAAACAGCCCTTAAAAACAAAGGGGTCCAGGAGAGCTGGAGCTGCTTCAAGGAAGAACTCTTGGAGGCGCAGGAACAGGCTGTGCCGGTGTGCCGGAAGATGAGCCGCCGGGGCAGACGGCCAGCCTGGATGGGCAATGAGCTTCTAAAGGAACTAAGGGAAAAAAAGAGGGTGTATCATCTTTGGAAGAAAGGGGAGGCAACCCATGGAATGTTTAGGGATGTTGCTAAGTCTTGTAGGAAGAAAATTAGGGAGGCAAAAGCACATTTGGAGCTCAGACTGGCCTCTGCTGTGAAGGACAACAAAAAGTCCTTCTATAAATATATTAATAGCAAGAGGAAGGGCAAGGACAAGCTCCACTCCTTGGTGGGCATGGAGGTGAACGTTGTAACAAAGGATGAGGAAAAGGCAGAGGTACTTAACACCTTCTTTGCCTCAATTTTTACTAGCAGGGCAGAACGTCTTCCAGACAGCTGGCCTGCAGAGCTGGCAGAAGGAGCCAGGGAGCAGCATAGTTTCCCGCTGTTCCAGGATGGGATAGTTAGAGATCTTCTCAGCTGCTTGGACCCCCATAAGTCCATGGGACCAGATGGGATCCATCCTAGGGTGCTGAGGGAGCTGGCAGATGAGCTGCCAAGCCGCTCTCCATCATTTTTCAACAGTCCTGGCTCACTGGAGAGGTCCCAGAAGACTGGAAGCTGCCAACGTGGTGCCCATCCACAAGAAGGGCCGGTTGGATGAGCCAGGGAATTATAGGCCTGTCAGCCTGACCTCAGTGCCAGGCAAGGTTATGGAGCAGGTCATCTTGGGTGCAATCACACAGCACTTACAGGATGGCCAAGGGATCAGGCCCAGCCAGCATGGATTTAGGAGGGGCAGGTCCTGCCTGACCAACCTGATCTCCTTCTATGATCAGGTGACCCACCTGGGGGATGTGGGGCAGGCTGTGGATGTGGTCTACCTGGACCTCAGCAAGGCCTTTGACACCATCCCCCACAGCAAACTCCTGGCCAAGCTGGCAGCCCCTGGCTTGGACAGCAGCACTCTGAGCTGGGTTAGGAACTGGCTGGAGGGCCGAGCCCAGAGAGTGATGGTGAATGGCGCCACATCCAGCTGGCGGCCTGTCACCAGTGGTGTGCTCCAAGGATCAGTGCTGGGCCCCATGCTCTTCAACATCTTTATTGATGATCTGGATGAGGCCATTGAGTCCATCATCAGTAAATTTGCAGACGACACCAAGCTGGGGGCAGGAGTTGATCTGCTGGAGGGCAGAGAGGCTTTGCAGAGGGACCTCGACAGGCTGGACAGATGGGCAGAGTCCAAGGGCAGGAGATTGAACACAGCCAAGTGCCAAGTGCTGCACATTGGTCACAGCAACCCCAGGCAGTGCTACAGGCTGGGGTCAGAGTGGCTGGAGAGCGGCCAGGCAGAGAGGGACCTGGGGGTGCTGGTTGATGGGAGGCTGAACATGAGCCTGCAGTGTGCCCAGGCAGCCAAGAGGGCCAATGGCATCCTGGCCTGCATCAGGAACAGTGTGGCCAGCAGGAGCAGGGAAGTCATTCTGCCCCTGTCCACTGCACTGGTTAGGCCACACCTTGAGTCCTGTGTCCAGTTCTGGGCCCCTCAGTTTAAGAAGGACATCGAGACACTTGAACGTGTCCAGAGAAGGGCAACAAGGCTGGGGAGAGGCCTTGAGCACAAGCCCTATGAGGAGAGGCTGAGGGAGCTGGGGCTGTTTAGCCTGGAGAAGAGGAGGCTCAGGGGCGACCTCATTGCTCTCTACAACTACCTGAAGGGTGGTTGTAGCGAGGAAGGGGTTGGCCTCTTCTCCCTGGCAGCCAGCACCAGAACAAGAGGACACAGTCTCAAGCTGCAACAGGGGAAGTTTAGGTGAGGAGAAAGTTCTTCACCGAGAGAGTGATTCGCCATTGGAATGTGCTGCCCGGGGGAGGTGGTTGAGTCGCCAGCCCTGGAGGTGTTCAAGAGGGGACTGGATGTGGCACTTGGAGCCATGGTCTAGTCGTGAGGTTTGTGGTTACAGGTTGGACTCGATGATCTTCGAGGTCTCTTCCAACCTTGGTAATACTGGAAGATACTGTAAGATACTGAGATGGGGGAGAGATGGGGGAGATGGGGGAGAGATGGGCGAGAGATGGGCGAGAGATGGGGAGAGATGGGTGAGGGATGGGTGAGAGATGGGGGAGAGATGGGGGAGAGATGGGAGAGAGATGGGGAGAGATGGCAGAGAGATGGGGAGAGATGGGGGAGAGATGGGGGAGAGATGGGGAGAGATGGGGAGAGATGGGAGAGAGATGGGGAGAGATGGCAGAGAGATGGGGAGAGATGGGGGAGAGATGGGGAGAGATGGGGAGAGATGGCAGAGAGATGGGGAGAGATGGCAGAGAGATGGCAGAGAGATGGGGAGAGATGGGGAGAGATGCAGAGAGATGGGGAGAGATGGGGGAGAGACGGGAGAGAGATGGGAGAGAGATGGGGAGAGATGGGGGAGAGATGGGGAGAGATGGCAGAGAGATGGGGGAGAGATGGGAGAGAGATGGGAGAGAGATGGGGAGAGATGGGGGAGAGATTGGGAGAGATGGGGAGAGATGGGAGAGAGATGGGGAGAGATGGCAGAGAGATGGGGAGAGATGGCAGAGAGATGGCAGAGAGATGGGGAGAGATGGGGAGAGATGCAGAGAGATGGGGAGAGATGGGGGAGAGATGGGAGAGAGATGGGAGAGAGATGGGAGAGAGATGGGGAGAGATGGGGGAGAGATGGGGAGAGATGGCAGAGAGATGGGGGAGAGATGGGAGAGAGATGGGAGAGAGATGGGGAGAGATGGGGGAGAGATTGGGAGAGATGGGGAGAGATGGCAGAGAGATGGGGAGAGATGGCAGAGAGATGGGAGAGAGCTGGGGGAGAGATGGGAGAGAGATGGGGAGAGATGGGGAGTGATGGCGAGAGATGGCAGAGAGATGACGAGAGATGGCAGAGAGATGGGGGAGAGATGGGGAGAGATGGAGAGAGATGGGGAGGGATGGGGAGAGATGGGGGAGAGATGGAGAGAGAGATGGGGGAGAGATGGAGAGAGATGGGAGAGAGATGGGGAGAGATGGGGAGAGATGGAGAGAGATGGGGAGATATGGAGAGAGATGGGGGGAGAGATGGAGAGAGAAGGAGAGAGATGGAGAGAGATGGAGAGAGATGGGGAGAGATGGAGAGAAATGAGAGAGATGCGAAGAGAGATGGGGAGAGATGGGGAGAGATGGGGAGAGATGGGGAGAGATGGGGGAGAGATGAGAGAGAAATGGGGAGAGATGGGGGAGAGATGGGGGAGAGATAAAAACCTCCAAAGCCACAGACATACAGTAGCTTTTGCGGCCTTTGCTGCCAATAACGTGGATATTGTTGACTGCAGAGTATCCAGGATGTGTTACTTGTTGATATTAAAAAGAGGAGGGGAAAAAATCCAACAACTTTGGAGCATGGTCCTGATAGAAACTTCCTGGGACATAAAGTCTAGACTTCTAGTATCCCAGGCACCACATAATTGACTCTTTTTCATCTGAGTTATCTCTGGTCCTCTGGATTGACGGGGTGGGAAGGGAATGTAAAACAAGGGAAGCAATGCTAGCAATCAGAACACAAGCAAACAAAAATGACACCTTTTCTTTTGCATCATAAACAAAGCCACACCGGCAGCGGGAGCAGCAGCAAACAAAGCAACCTGTAAGGCTCCAACAGACAAGGCAAAGACCAATGTGTAGAGCAAGTCTACACATTTTCGCATGTGTGGTCATTGTAATACACCTGTATCACAGGAGTGGTGGATGGAAGATCTCCTGGACACTTGGCTAGAATAGGCTGAGCTTTGAACACCACAATTTATTTGTAGCCTAGCAGATAAAGCAACTCTTAGGGCTCTCTCCCCCATCTCTCCCCTCCCTCTCCTCCCTCTCTCTCTCCCCTCCCTCTCTCCCCCTCCCTCTCTCCCCTCTCTCTCTCCCCCTCCCCCTCTCTCCCTTCTCCCTCTCTCTCCTCTCTCTCTGTTTTACTTTCCCCCCCCAACATCTAGGAATACCTTTTTTTCCCTTTTATTTCCTTTTTTTCTTTTATTTCCTTTTCATCAGAACTTGAACATTTGCTAACATGAAATTTTGGGACTTCTGGCATGAGCCCAAGCTAGAAATGTTATATTGTTTCCTATTTGCATGGTGTTCTGTTCCAAAGCTTTCCTTCCCACTTCAACCTTGATTTACACTGATATGGACTAGAGTCCAGTCTATCAGCAACAAACTGTGCAATGCTTGAGGCTTTTCTTGAGGATTCATTTTCACAAGTCCCAGGAAGGACATGAACCTGATTGAAAGGGTCCAGAGGAGACCACGCAGATGATCAAGGGATTGGAGCACCTATGCTATGAGGACAGGCTGAGGGAGCTGGGGTGTTCAGCCTGGAGGAGGCTCCAGGAAGACCTAATAGCAGCCTTCCAGTACCTGAAGGGGGCCTACAGGAAGGATGGAGAGAGACTGTTTACAAAGGTCTGCAGTGACAAGATGAGGGGCAATGGCTTCAAAGTAGAGAAGGGGAGATTCAGATTCAATATCAGGAATAAGTTCTTTACTGTGATGGTGGTGGAACACTGCAACAGGTTGCCCAGGGAAATGGTTGAGGCCCCATCTCTGGAGATATTCAAGGTGAGCCTCAACGAGGCCCTGGACAGCCTGATCTAGTTGGGGATGTCCCTGCTGACTGCAGGGAGGCTGGACTGGATGACCTTTGGAGGTCCCTTCTGGCCTGGACCATTCTATGATTGTAAGTTAGAATACAATAGTCCTTCTATAAATATATTAATAGCAAGAGGAAGGGCAAGGACAAGCTCCACTCCTTGGTGGGCACAGAGGGGAACGTTGTAACAAAGGATGAGGAGAAGGCAGAGGTACTTAACACCTTCCTTGCCTCAATTTTTACTAGCAGGACAGAACGGCTTCCAGACAGCTGGCCTGCAGAGCTGGCAGAAGGAGCCAGGGAGCTGCATAGTTTCCTGCTGCTCCAGGATGGGATAGTTTGAGATCTTCTCAGCCGCTTGGACCCCCACAAGGCCATGGGACCAGATGGGATCCACCCTAGGGTGCTGAGGGAGCTGGCAGATGAGCTGCCAAGCCACTCTCCATCATTTTTCAACAGTCCTGGCTCACTGGAGGGGTCCCAGAAGACTGGAAGCTGCCAACGTGGTGCCCATCCACAAGAAGGGCCGGTTGGATGAGCCAGGGAATTACAGGCCTGTCAGCCTGACCTCAGTGCCAGGCAAGATTATGGAGCAGGTCATCTTGTGTGCGATCACACAGCACTTACAGGATGGCCAGGGATCAGGCCCAGCCAGCATGGATTTAGGAGGGGCAGGTCCTGCCTGACCAACCTGATCTCCTTCTATGATCAGGTGACCCACCTGGGGATGTGGGGCAGGCTGTGGATGTGGTCTACCCGGACCTCAGCAAGGCCTTTGACACCGTCCCCCACAGCAAACTCCTGGCCAAGCTGGCAGCCCCTGGCTTGGACAGGATCACACTGCGTTGGGTTAGGAACTGGCTGGAGGGCCGAGCCCAGAGAGTGGTGGTGAATGGCGCCACATCCAGCTGGCGGCCTGTCACCAGTGGTGTGCCCCAGGGATCAGTACTGGGCCCCATGCTCTTCAACATCTTTATTGATGATCTGGATGAGGCCATTGAGTCCATCATCAGTAAATTTGCAGATGACACCAAGCTGGGGGGCAGGAGTTGATCTGCTGGAGGGCAGAGAGGCTTTGCAGAGGGACCTCGACAGGCTGGGCAGATGGGCAGAGTCCAAGGGCAGGAGATTGAACACATCCAAGTGCCAGGTTCTGCACATTGGCCACAACAACCCCAGGCAGCGCTACAGGCTGGGGTCAGAGTGGCTGGAGAGCGGCCAGGCAGAGAGGGACCTGGGGTGCTGGTTGATTGTAGGCTGAACATGAGCCTGCAGTGTGCCCAGGCAGCCAAGAGGGCCAATGGCATCCTGGCCTGCATCAGGAACAGTGTGGCCAGCAGGAGCAGGGAAGTCATTCTGCCCCTGTCCACTGCACTGGTTAGGCCACACCTTGAGTCCTGTGTCCAGTTCTGGGCCCCTCAGTTTAGGAAGGAGGTTGACTTGCTGAACGTGTCCAGAGAAGGGCAACAAGGTTGGTGAGAGGTTTGGAGCACAAGCCCTATGAAGAGAGGCTGGGAGCTGGGGTTGCTTAGCCTGGAGAAGAGGAGACTGAGGGGTGACCTTATTGCTCTCTACAACTACCTGAAGGGAGGTTGTAGCCAGGCAGAGGTTGGTCTCTTCTCCCAGGCAGCCAGCACCAGAACAAGAGGACACAGTCTCAAGATGCACCATGGCAGGTTTAGACTGGACATTAGGAAGAAGTTCTATACAGAGAGTGATTCCCCATTGGAATGGGCTGCCTGGGGAGGTGGTGGGGTCACTGTCGTTGGAGGTGTTTAGGAGACTTGATGGGAGCTTGGTGACATGATCTAGTTGTTTGATGGGTTGGACTCGATGATCTTGAAGGTCTCTTCCAACCTGGTTTTTTTATTATTATTATTATTATTATTATTATTATTATTATTATTATTATTACTATTATTACAATAGAATAAATCAGGTTGGAAGAGACCTTCAAGATCATCACATTCAACCCACCAACTAATCCAACCCACCTAAACAACTAGATCATGGCACCAAGCACCTCATCAGTCTCCTCCTGAACACACCTCCAATGAAGGTGACTCCCCCACCTCCCGGGCAGTCCATTCCAATGGGCAATCACTCTCTCTGTATAGAACTTCTTCCTAACAGCCTAAAAGTTAAATTTGCTATCTGGTCTCAGGGGCTGGTGGCATTCTCAGTCGAGATTAGGGAGATGAGAATCACCCCATGCTTTGCAGGAAGGAAGGAGAGAAGAATGGTAATCATGAGGCAGAGGTGGACAACCAGCAAGACACAATATATTGTGGAGGACATTTTAATATTTCATCTTTGCTGTATCAGGAGAGTAAAGAAAATCACCATATGAGGAAGAGAGAGGCTGAAACTTCTCTTGATTTGAATTGCAAATTCCCACAAGCAAAACCCTGAGTTACTTCCAGATAATCTGTACTGCTGTTGCCTGAATGTATATGACCCAGATTGTGGGGAGAACCAGAAAGTCACTCCACCTGCTTGGGGACAACAGTGGCACTAAGCCACCATGGCAGGTGCCCAGCACAGAAGGTATTTAATCCAATTGTACTAATCAATTTCCCTCCTCCCTGCACTCCTGGGTATCTACAGACATACTGGCTCAGGATTCTCTGGTTAACCACTGGAAGAAGGAAAGAGCTTTACATCCCAGAATCCTAAATGGCTCCATCCTCAAAGCCAGACCTTTTAAACATGGGTTTCAGTTATGGCTGCTGTAAGTAAAGTGCACAAACAGGGGAAGAGGCATTTACTGCTCAAAAGACAGGAAGGTAAACAGAGGCTCTGGACCAAGGTCAGACAGGAAAAAAGAGACAGACTAGAGCAAGCATGCTTTCTACACTAAGGATATACATACACAAGGTAGACCATCCCATGTAAATCCTTCAATAAAGCAAACCAAGTCCCAGTAAATCCACTCAGCCTCCACTGTCGCCTTTAGGTATCTGGTACCCCGAAAAAAATGAGCCACATCCTTCCTGTGATAGGAGAAACACAGAAGCAGCACCTAGCAGGAACCTCAAGAAAGAAAGGGAGGGCAAGGCATTGCTGAGCATCCCTGCACACTGAAATATCTCCTTCTAACTCTGAGTGGACCAACCTGTGTTTAGCAGTTTGGCCACCTATCACTGAAATACAGCTCCCTGAAGTGGAGCAGAGCTGCCTAAAGCCAGTGCCCATATCAGGGATGGAATAACTGTCCCAACAGGGCAACAAAGCTGGGGAAGGGTTTGGAGCACAAGACCTATGAGGAGAGGCTGAGGGAGCTGGGGTTGCTTAGCCTGGAGAAGAGGAGGCTCAGGGAGGCCTTATTGCTGTCTACAGCTACCTGAAGGAAGGTTGTAGCCAGGTGGGGTTTGTCTCTTCTTCCAGGCAAACAGCGCCAGAACAAAAGGACACAGTCTCAAGCTGTGCCAGGAGAGGTTTAGGCTGGATGTTAGGAAGAAGTTCTTCACAGAAAGAGAGATTGCCCATTGGAATGTGCTGCCCAGAGAGGTGGTGG
>JAWKAJ010000281.1:0-18583 GCA_033816785.1 Picus viridis
TTCCCTTCCCTTCCCAAACCTTCCCTTCCCTTCCTTCCCTTCCTTCCCTTCCCAAACCTTCCCTTCCCTTCCCTTCCCTTCCCTTCCCTAAACCTTCCTTCCCTTCCCTTCCCTTCCTTCCCTTCCTTTCCTTCCTTCCCTTCCTTCCTTCCCTTCCTTCCTTCCTTCCCTTCCTTCCTTCCCTTCCTTCCCTTCCTTCCTTCCTTCCCTTCCCTTCCTTCCTTCCTTCCCTTCCCTTCCTTCCCAAACCTTCCTTCCTTCCTTCCTTCCAAACCTTCCCTTCCCTTTCCTTCCTCCCAAACCTTCCCTTCCCAAACCTTCCCTTCCCTTCCCAAACCTTCCCTTCCCTTCCCTTCCCTTCCCTTCCCTTCTTTCCTTCCTTCCTTCCCTTCCCTTCCCTTCCTTCCCTTCCTTCCCTTCCCTTCCTTCCCTTCCCTTCCTTCCCTTCCTTCCCTTCCCTTCCTTCCTTCCCTTCCTTCCCTTCCTTCCCTTCCTTCCCTTCCTTCCCAAACCTTCCCAAACCTTCCCAAACCCTTCCCAAACCTTCCTTCCCTTCCCAAACCTTCCCTTCCCTCCCCCCTTCCCAAACCTTCCCTTCCCCTTCCTTCCCAAACCTTCCCTTCCCTTCCCAAACCTTCCCTTCCCTTCCTTCCCAAACCTTCCCTTCCCTTCCAAACCTTCCCTTTCCTTCCCTTCCCTTCCCTTCCTTCCTTCCCTTCCCTTCCTTCCCTTCCCTTCCCTTCCCTTCCCCTTCCCTTCCCTTCCCTTCCCCCTTCCCAAACCTTCCCTAAACCTTCCTTCCCTTCCCTTCCCTTCCCTTCCCTTCCTTCCTTCCCTTCCCTTCCCTTCCCTTCCTTCCCTTTCCTTCCTTCCCCTTCCTTCCCAAACCTTCCCTCCCCTTCCCTTCCTTTCCAAACCCTTCCTTCCCAAACCTTCCCTTCCCTTCCCTTCCCTTCAAAACTTCCTTCCAAACCTTCCTTCCTTCCCTTCCCTTCAAACCTTCCTTCCTTCCCTTCCTTCCTTCCTTCCCTTCCCTTCCCTTCCCTTCCCTTCCCTTCCCTTCCTTCCCTTCCCTTCCCTTCCTTCCCTTCCTTCCTTCCCTTCCCTTCCTTCCCTTCCCTTCCTTCCTTCTTTCCTTCCCTTCCCTTCCTTCCCTTCCTTTCCTTCCCTTCCTTCCCTTCCCTTCCCTTCCTTCCTTCCCTTCCTTCCCTTCCTTCCTTCCTTCCCTTTCCCTTCCCTTCCCTTCCCTTCCCTTCCTTCCTTCCCTTCCTTCCCTTCCTTCCTTCCTTCCCTTCCTTCCTTCCCTTCCCTTCCCTTCCTTCCTTCCCTTCCTTCCCTTCCCTTCCTTCCCAAACCTTCCTTCCTTCCCTTCCTTCCCTTCCCCTTCCCCTTCCCTAAACCTTCCCTTCCCTTTCCTTCCCATTCCTTCCTAAACAAACCTTTCCCAAACCTTCCCTTCCAAACCTTCCCTTCCCTTTCCCTTCCTTCCCTTCCCTTCCTTCCTTCCTTCCTTCCCTTCCCTTCCCCCCCTTCCCTTCCTTCCCTTCCTTCCTTCCTTCCCTTCCCTTCCCTTCCCTTCCCTTCCTTCCCTTCCCTTCCCAAACCTTCCCAAACCTTCCTTCCCAAACCTTCCCTTCCTTCCTTCCTTCCCTTCCTTCCTTCCCTTCAAACCTTCCTTCCCTTCCCTTCCTTCCTTCCTTCCTTCCTTCCCTTCCCTTCCCTTCCTTCCCTTCCTTCCTTCCCTTCCCTTCCCTTCCTTCCCTTCCTTCCTTCCCTTCCTTCCCTTCCTTCCCTTCCCTTCCCTTCCTTCCCAAACCTTCCCTTCCCTTCCCTTTCCTTCCCTAACCAAACCTTCCCAAACCTTCCCTTCCTTCCCTTCCAAACCAAACCTTCCCTTCCCTTCCCTTCCCTTCCCCCTTCCTTCCTTCCTTCCTTCCTTCCCTTCCTTCCTTCCCTTCCCTTCCCTTCCCTTCCCTTCCTTCCCTTCCCTTCCTTTCCCTTCCCTTCCCTTCCTTCCCTTCCCTTCCATTCCTTCCCTTCCCTTCCCTTCCCTTCCTTCCCAAACCTTCCCTTCCTTCCCTTCCCAAACCTTCCTTCCCTTCCTTCCTTTCCTTCCTTCCCCTTCCCTTCCCTTCCCTTCCCTTCCCTTCCCTTCCCTTCCCTTCCTTCCCTTTCCCTTCCCTTCCCTTCCCTTCCTTCCCTTCCTTCCTTCCCTTCCCTTCCCAAACCTTCCCTTCCCTTCCCTTCCCTTCCCAAACCTTCCCTTCCCTTCCCTTCCCTTCCCTTCCCTTCCCTTCCCTTCCCTTCCTTCCCTTCCCTTCCCTTCCTTCCCTTCCCTTCCCTTCCCTTCCCTTCCCTTCCCTTCCCTTCCCTTCCCTTCCCTTCCCTTCCCTTCCCAAACCTTCCCTTCCCTTCCCTTCCCTTCCCCTCCCCTCCCCTCCCCTCCCCTCCCCTCCCCTCTCCTCCCCTTCCCAAACCTTCCCTTCCCAAACCTTCCCTTTCTATACCCACCACCTTTATGTACTCAAAAGGCAGCACAGCAGCTGTGAGACCTGCCCAGTGTCCCTCCTTCCATCCTCACCTAGCTGACCCCACGCCAGCAAGCACAGGAGGTGCTCCCAACCAGCCACCACAGCATCATAGAGCATAGACTGCCTTGGGTTGGAAGGGCCCTTTGAAGGTCACCTTGCCCAACCCCCTGCAGTGAGCAGGGACATCTCCAACCAGAGCAGGTTGCCCTTAAATTAGGGTCTCCAGGGCCTGTTGCCTCACCAAAGAAGTGACAGATGAGCTGTCCAGGCCGCTCTCCCTCATTTTTCAGCAGTCCTGGCTCACTGGAGAGGTCCCAGAAGACTGGAAGCTGCCAGCGTGGTGCCCATCCACAAGCAGGGCCGGTTGGAGGAGCCAGGGAATGACAGGCCTGTCAGCCTGAGCTCAGTGCCAGGCAAGGGTATGGAGCAGGTCATCCTGAGTGCGATCACACAGCACCTGCAGGATGGCCAAGGGCTCAGGCCCAGCCAGCATGGATTCAGGAGGGGCAGGTCCTGCCTGACCAACCTGATCTCCTTCTATGATCAGGTGACTGCCTGGTGGACGTGGGGCAGGCTGTGGATGTGCTCTGCCTGGACCTCAGCAAGGCCTTTCACACCGTCCCCCACAGCAACCTCCTGGCCAAGCTGTCAGCCCCTGGCTTGGGCAGCAGCACTCTGAGCTGGGTGAGGAACTGGCTGGAGGCTGAGCCCAGAGAGTGGTGGTGAATGGTGCCACAGCCAGCTGGCAGCCAGGCACCAGTGGTGTGCCCCAGGGAGCAGTGCTGGGCCCCATCCTGTTCAATGTCTTCATTGATGATCTGGAGGAGGGGATTGAGTCCATCAGCAGTAAATTTGCAGCTGACACCAAGCTGGGGGCAGGAGTTGATCTGCTGGAGGGCAGAGAGGCTTTGCAGAGGGACCTCGACAGGCTGCACAGATGGGCAGAGGCCAAGGGCAGGAGATAGAACACATCCAAGTGCCAGGGGCTGCACATTGGCCACAGCAACCCCAGGCAGTGCTACAGGCTGGGGGCAGAGTGGCTGAGAGCAGCCAGGCAGAGAGGGACCTGGGGGTGCTGGTTGATGGCAGGCTGAACAGGAGCCTGCAGTGTGGCCAGGCAGCCAAGAGGGCCAATGGCATCCTGGCCTGCATCAGGCAGAGTGTGGCCAGCAGGAGCAGGGAGGTCATTGTGCCCCTGTACTCTGCACTGGTTAGGCCACACCTGGAGTCCTGTGTCCAGTTCTGGGCCTCAGCTCCAGAAGGACCTTGAGAGACTTGAAGGTGTGCAGAGAAGGGCAAGGAGGCTGGGGAGGGGTCTGGAGCACAGCCCTGGGAGGAGAGGCTGAGGGAGCTGGGGTTGCTTAGCCTGCAGAAGAGGAGGCTCAGGGGAGACCTCATTGCTCTCTCCAACTCCCTGCAGGGAGGTTGTAGCCAGGTGGGGGTTGGCCTCTTCTCCCTAGCAACCAGCACCAGAACAAGGGGACACAGTCTCAAGCTGCAGCAGGGGAAGTTCAGGCTGGAGGTGAGGAGAAAGTTCTTCCCATCAAGAGTGATTCGCCATTGGGATGTGCTGCCCGGGGAGGTGGTGGAGTCGCCGTCCCTGGAGGTGTTCAGGAGGGGACTGGATGTGGCACTTGGTGCCATGGGCTAGTCGTGAGGTTTGTGGTTACAGGTTGGACTCGATGATCTCTGAGGTCTCTTCCAACCTTGTTTGTACTGTGAGACTGTGAGACTGTACTGTAAGTTGAGATCATTTTGCTCACTGAAGAAGTCAGTATCACAGAGTCAGAGGATGCACTGGGTTGGATGAGACCCTCAAAGGTCACCCAGTGCAACCCCCTGCAGGCAGCAGGGACGTCCCCAACTAGATCAGGTCGCTCAGAGCCCATCAAGCCTGACCTTGAGTGTCTCCAGGGACGTTCACTGCTCTCAGAGGCCAGTACAGGATGTCTCTTGGTAAGGAGGGGATTTCTCACTCCCCTTCCCACCCCCTTCTCACGACGAGCAGGAACCCCTGAAGTCAGCTGCCCACCCTAGAGATGGGTTTGTTATTAAACCCCCAACCATCCAGAAAGGACCCAAACCCAGGAGAAGGGAGAGCAGGTGAGGCTGTGCCTCCCCAGGCTCCTCCCAGGAGGAATCTGGAGCATTTCTGACTAAACCTAGCCCCAGATAGCACCTTCCAGGGGTGCAGCCATGGGGAGCCTGGAGGCCCCAAAGCAGAGCTTGCAGCCTCTTTCCTTCACACCAAGACACACAACAAAAGGCCTTCCAAGGGGGGGGGGGGGGGCTTGTGGTCTGTGGCACAGCAAACCAAAGAGATATTTTTGGAGAGGTCTTGTTCTCCTGCTGCCTTTCTTCTTCCTGCCTCCTGCTGCTGCTGCTTCACTGTTTTGATCTCTCTTCTCTCCCTTCATGACTCCCCATCCGAGGTGAGTGAGATGTGGCTCTCTGTTCCCCTCCCCACGTGCACAGCCTGCTGCCAAAATCCAGGAGATGTGTGGCAGCTTGGACCATCCCCCCTGGGGCTTTGGAATCCTGAGGATCTCTGGGATGCCTGAAGCCAGGAAGCCAAATAGGGAGTGCACCCAGCCCTCCCCAGCACCTCTGAATCCATTCCTCCAGCCCCTTTCCTCAACACAAACCCCCTCTTTTTGGCACTTCCATGGCTTGCTGGCCCAGGGCAGAGGCAGAAGGTAGAATTGTTTTGGTTGGGAGAGACCTCTGAGATCACTGAGTCCGTGATCCTTCAGTCTCACAGCATCACAGTCTCGTTAAGGTTGGAAGAGACCTCGAAGATCATCGAGTCCAACCTGGCACCACAGACCCCATGACTAGCCCATGGCACCAAGTGCCACATCCAGTCCCCTCTTGAACACCTCCAGGGATGGGGACTCCACCACCTCCCTGGGCAGCACATCCCAATGGCTAACAACTCCCTCAGGGAAGAGCTTTCTCCTCACATCCAGCCTCAACCTCCCCTGGCACAGCTTGAGACTGTGGCCTCTTGTTCTGGTGGTGGTTGCTAGGGAGAAGAGCCCAACCCCCACCTGGCTATAACCTCCCTTCAGGGAGTTGCAGAGAGCAAGAAGGTCTCCCCTGAGCCTCCTCTTCTGCAGGCTAAGCAACCCCAGCTCCCTCAGCCTCTCCTCCCAGGGCTGTGCTCCAGACCCCTCCCCAGCCTCCTTGCCCTTCTCTGCACACCTTCAAGTGTCTCAAGGTCCTTCTGGAGCTGAGGAGCCCAGAATTGGACACAGGACTCCAGGGGTGGCCTCAGCAGTGCTGAGCACAGGGCACAAGGACTTCCCTGCTCCTGCTGCCCACACTCTGCCTGATGCAGGCCAGGATGCCCTTGGCCTTCTTGGCCCACTGGGCACACTGCTGGCTCATGTTCAGGCAGCACCCCCAGGTCCCTCTCTGTTTGGCAGCTCTCAGTCACTCTGCCCTCATCCTGTAGCACTGCCTGGGGTTGCTGTGGCCAAAGTGCAGCCCCTGGCACTTGGACTTGTTGAATGCCATCCTGTTGGCCTCTGCCCATCTGTGCAGCCTGGCAAGGTCCCTCTGCAGAGCCCTTCTGGCCTCTAACTGACCAACATCTGCTCCCAGCTTGGTGTCAGCTGCACATTTGCTGATGACTGTCTCAATGCCCTCCTCCAGATCATCAATGAAGACATTGATGCAAGCAGGTGCCAGCAGGATGTCTTGGTGCAAGCAGGATCTCAGGAACCATCAGCAGAGCCCAAATGCCCCTCCCAGGGTGCCAGGCAAGGGTGCCAGGCAAAGGTGCCAGGCTGTGAGCTCCAAGGAGCTGAGTTGCTCTCTGGAGAAGCAATGAGATAATCAAAGAGTCATTTAGGCTCCTCTGAAGGTGGCTGAATGCCACTGGTGGCCTTCCCTCCCTGCCATCCTACATGGATCAGGACCTCAGGAGCATCCCATGAGGCCTGGCAGATGAGGTGCAGCACTCAGGACTGAGCTTTATTACCCAACTCCAGGTGAAAGAGGCCCAGTGGAGCTGTTTTGGGCAAACCCTTCTGCCCCATCTGCCTTTTCCCCCGTGGAAATCATCCACCCAGGCTGCAGGAGCAGAGCAGTGCAACGCTGTGGAGTGACAGGACAAGGGCCAGGGGACACAAACCGGAACCCAGGAGGTTCCATGTAAACATAAGGGGAAAAAAGTCTTCCCTTCGAGGCTGCTGGAGCCCTGGAGCAGGCTGCCCAGAGGGGTTGTGGAGTCTCCTTCTCTGGTGAGACTTCAAACCTGCCTGAACAGGCTCCTGGATGCAGAGGAGTTGGACTACATGATCCTCAGAGGTCCCTCCCACCCCAGCCCAGCCCCAGCTTGCTGGGAGTCTCTGAAAGCACTGAGGAAGATGAAGCACGGCATGAACCTTCTGGCCCTCTGCAACTCCCTGCAAGGAGGCTGCAGCCAGGCTGGGCTTGGTCTCTTCTCCCAAGGAGCAAGTGGCAGGACCAGAGCAAATGGCCTCAAGTTGCACCTAGGAAGGTTTAGGCTGGACATCAGAAGAATCTTCTTGGCTAAAAGGGTTCTCAAAGCCTGGCCCAGTCTGCAATGGGAGGGTGGCTGAATGCCCATCCCTGGAGGGGATTCAGAGGCAGAGATGTGGTGCTGAGGGCCATGGCTCACTGCCACCCTGGGTAGGGTTAGAGAATGGTTGGAGAGTATAAGCTTCAAGGTCTTTTCCCAACTGAATGCTTCTATGAGAAGCTCAGCAGGAGCCAGCAGGGAGCACTTGCAGCCCAGAGAGCCAAGCAGAGCCTGGGCTGCAGCAAGAGGAGTGTGGCCAGCAGGGCCAGGGAGGGGATTCTGCCCCTCTGCTCCACTCTGCTCAGACCACAGCTGCAGCTCTGGCTCCAGCTCTGGAGCCTCTGTGCCAGGAAGGCTCTGGAGGGGCTGGTAGGTGTCCAGAGCAGGGCCAGGAGGAGGAGCAGAGGGCTGGAGCTGCTCTGCTCTGCAGACAGCCTGAGAGAGTTAGGGTTGTGCAGGCTGGAGAGGAGAAGGCTCCCAGGAGACCTTCTGGTGGCCTTCCAGGAGCTGCAGGGGGCTGCAAGCAAGCTGGGGAGGGACTTTGGAGGGTGTGAGGGAGGGATAGGACTGGGGGGATGGAGCAGAAGTAGAAGTGGGGAGCTTGAGCTTGGCTGTGAGGAAGAAGTTGTTGCCCAGGAGGGTGGTGAGAGCCTGGCCCAGGCTGCCCAGGGAGGTGGTGGCAGCCTCCTGCCTGGAGGTGTTTGCAGCCAGGCTGGAGGTGGCTGTGAGCAACCTGCTGTGGTGTGAGGTGTCCCTGCCCATGGCAGGGGTTGGGACTGGCTGAGCCTTGAGCTCCCTTCCAGCCCTGACAGTTCTGTGAGTCTTTCTTTTGGGTCCTGTTTGCAAGCTGCAGCCTCCTCCCCAGCCTCACTGACCCTCTGCCATCTCCTGTTTCCCCAGAGGCAGCCAAGTCCCTGGTCCCCAGCTTACTCCTGCAGCCACTGCCAGCCTGGTTTCCCTCCTCAGAGGGCTGGTGGCAAACCTCTCCAGGCACAGATGGCCTCCCAACTTCTCCCAGCACATTTGGGCTTTTTAGGCCGAGATTCTCATCCCACTGCTTGCTTGCCTGCCTGAAAATAGCAAAGTGAATTTGGGCTCAAAAGCAGAGCTGGTGCCTGGGGAAGCCAAATTGAGGGACTGCCAGGAATATGTGCTGCAAAGGAAAGGAAGAACCAAGGAAGGAAAGCAAGGAAGAAGGAACTTTAAAAAGTAATTAATAAATGGGAGGAAAAGTTGATTTTGGTTTTAGCCTGGAGAAGAGGAGGCTCAGGGAGAGTTGCTCTCTGCAACTGCCTGAAGGGAGGTTGGAGCCAGCTGGGGGTTTGTCTCTTCTGCCAGGCACCCAGCAGCAGAGCAAGAGGACACAGTCTCAAGCTGTGCCAGGGGAGGTTGAGGCTGGAGGTGAGGAGAAAGTTCTTCCCAGCAAGAGGAATTGGCCCTCGGGATGTGCTGCCCAGGGAGGTGGTGGAGTCCCTGTGCCTGGAGGTGTTCAAGAGGGGACTGGATGTGGCACTTGGAGCCATGGCTTAGTTGATCAGATGGTGTTGGGTGAGAGGTTGGACCTCTGAGGTATTTTCCAACCTGGTTCTGTTCTATTCTATTCTATTCTATTCTATTCTATTCTATTCTATTCTATTCTATTCTATTCTATTCCATTCCATTCCATTCCATTCCATTCCATTCCATTCCATTCCATTCTATTGCCTTTCCCTGGAGGTGTTCAGGCAAGGCTTGGATGTGGCCCTTGCAGCCATGGTTTAGCTGTCAGGAGGTGTTAGGGATTAGGTCATAGGTTGGACTTGATGAGCTCTGAGGTATTTTCCAACCTGCTTTGTTCTCTGATTCTATGAAATGCTGATGTAGAGCAAAGGAAGGATGTGAGACAGCAGCAGGAGTGGGAAATAGATCCCCATGGCTCCAGCAGGTTGGGCTAAATGAACTTCAGAGGTCCCTCCTCACTCAAACTGTTCTATGATTTGCCTGCAGAGGCTGTGGAGGCTCCAAGCCTGGAGGTGCTCAGGGCCAGGATGGGACCTTGAGCAACCTGCTGGAGGAGAAGGTGACCCTGCCCAGGGAGAGGGCTGGAGCTGGATGATCTCAAAGGTCCCTTCCAACCCAACCCATTGTAGGACTCTAAGCAGAGGCAGCTCCATGGTTTTACCTTCCTGGATCATTCATCTCCCCTCCAAGACACAGCTTCTGCCTGGTGCTTCCCCAGCCTCCCATGGCTTTGGTGACTTGCAGCCTGAGAGACTTGGCCTTGGGCAGCCTGCAGAGGAGAAGGCTCCAGGGACACCTTCTGGTGGCCTCCCAGGCCCTGCAGCAAGCTGGGGACAGAGGCTGGAGCAGGGCCTGTTGGGCCAGGCCAAGGGGGGATGGTTTGGAAGGCAAAGAGGGAGCTTGAGAGTGGAGAGAAGGAGAAATGGTTGAGGCTGAGGCTGGGGAGAGCCTGGCCCAGGCTGCCCCGAGAGGTGGAGCTGCCCCATGGCTGGCACCAGGGCAGCTCAGGTTGTGTGGGGCTGGGAGCAACCTGCTGTGGCTGGGGATGTCCCTGGGGGCTGCAGGGGTTGGACTGGATGAGCTTGGAAGATCCTTTCCCCCCAAACCATTCCATGGTTCTATGACCCTACCTTTAGAAGAGTTCACCCCCTGAGGCTGAGGTGCCTGCATCAGCCTGCAGCTGGAGCTAATCACCCCAAAGCCTTCACCCTCCTGTCATTTACTGGAGGTGACCTCCAAGAGAGATCACAGAGGGGTGGCACATCCAGGTCCCCCAGCATGGCAGCCTCTGCTTACCACCCTCCCTCAACCTCCACTGCTGCCATTTCTCTTCCCTTTAGATAGAGAGATTGGCCACTGGGATGTGCTGCCCAGGAAGGTGGTTGAGTTCCTATCCCTGGAGGTGTTTGGGAAGAGGATGTGGGGCAGGCTGTGGATGTGGTCTGTCTGGACCTCAGCAAGGCCTTTGACACCATCCCCCACAGCAACCTCCTGGCCAAGCTGTCAGCCCCTGGCTGGGGCAGCAGCACTCTGAGCTGGGTGAGGAACTGGCTGGAGGCTGAGCCCAGAGAGTGGTGGTGAATGGTGCCACATCCAGCTGGCAGCCAGGCACCAGTGCTGTGCCCCAGGGAGCAGTGCTGTGCCCCAGCCTGTTCAATATCTTGATTGATGATCTGGAGGAGGGGATTGAGTCCATCAGCAGTAAGTTTGCAGATGACACCAAGTTGGGGGCAGGAGTTGAGCTGCTGGGGGGCAGAGAGGCTTTGCAGAGGGACCTTGCCAGGCTGCACAGATGGGCAGAGGCCAAGGGCAGGAGATTGAACACATCCAAGTGCCAGGTGCTGCACCTTGGCCACAGCAACCCCAGGCAGTGCTACAGGCTGGGGGCAGAGTGGCTGAGAGCAGCCAGGCAGAGAGGGACCTGGGGGTGCTGGTTGATGGCAGGCTGAACATGAGCCTGCAGTGTGCCCAGGCAGCCAAGAGGGCCAATGGCATCCTGGCCTGCAGCAGGCAGAGTGTGGCCAGCAGGAGCAGGGAGGTCATTGTGCCCCTGGACACTGCACTGGTTAGGCCACACCTTGAGTCCTGTGTCCAGTTCTGGGCTCCCTCAGCTCAAGAAGGACCTTGAGAGACTTGAAGGTGTCCAGAGAAGGACAAGGAGGCTGGGGAGGGGTCTGGAGCACAGCCCTGTGAGGAGAGGCTGAGGGAGCTGGGGTTGCTTAGCCTGGAGGAGAAGAGGCTCAGGGAGACCTTCTTGCTCTCTCCAACTACCTGCAGGGAGGTTGTAGCCAGCTGGGGGCTGGTCTCTTCTCCCAGGCAGCCAGCACCAGAACAAGAGGACACAGTCTCAGGCTGCGCCAGGGGAGGTTCAGGCTGGAGGTTAGGAAGAAGTTCTACACAGAGAGAGTGATTGCCCATTGGGATGTGCTGCCCAGGGAGGTGGTGGAGTCCCCATCCCTGGAGGTGTTCAGGAGGAGACTTGCTGGGGTGCTTGGTGCCATGGGTCAGTTGTTGGGTGGGTTGGATTGGTTGATGGGTTGGACATGATGATCTTGAAGGTCTCTTCCAACCTGGTGTATTGTATTGTATTGTGTTGAAGAGCCTGGATGGGGCACTTGGTGCCATGGTTGAGTTGATTAGATGGTGTTGGGTGGTAGGTTGGACTTGATGATCTCAAAGGTCTTTTCCACCTGGTCTATTCTACTCTATTCTATTCTATTCCATTCTTGCTCCATCACCTTTTGCCTGCTGCTGCCACTAAGTTATTTTTTAACCTTTGCAGGTGAGGCTGTTTAGGGCTGGGAGCAGCCTGCTCTGGTTGGGGATGTCCCTGGGGGCTGCAGAGCCTTGGATTGGATGAGCTTTGGAGGTCGCTGGGGGCTGCAGGAGTTGGATTGGATGAGCTTTGGAGGTCGCTGGGGGCTGCAGGGGTTGGATTGGATGAGCTTTGGAGGTCGCTGGGGGCTGCAGGGGTTGGATTGGATGAGCTTTGGAGGTCGCTGGGGGCTGCAGGGGTTGGATTGGATGAGCTTTGGAGGTCCCTGGGGGCTGCAGGGGTTGGATTGGATGAGCTTTGGAGGTCGCTGGGGGCTGCAGGGGTTGGATTGGATGAGCTTTGGAGGTCCCTGGGGGCTGCAGGGGTTGGATTGGATGAGCTTTGGAGGTCCCTTCCCACCCAAGCTGCTCTGTGCTGACTCTCTGCATCTGGGTGGAATCTCTGCCCAAGCGGGGGGCACACTGGGGTGGGCTCTGTGTGAGCCACTACCTCAGCTGGGCGCTGGCAGAGCACAATGGGCAGCAGCCAGGGAAGTCCCCACTGGTGGGGGGTGGGGGGGACATTTGTCGGCGTTTCCCTCGGCGCCGCTCCCACCGCTGCCAGAGCCGCAGCTGCCGAAGGGAGGCAGGAAGCTTCAGGGCTCTGCCTCTCCTCCCAGCCTGCCCCTTCTCTCACACCTCTGATGTGGCAGACAAGGCTCCTCAGGATGCAAACAAAGCTGATGGTGAGCTGGACCTTGCCAAGGCGTGGGGGAAGCAAGCGGGGGGCCGGCTGCGAGCAAGACTCGAGCAGGGAGTGCGGGTCAGGCTGCGGCGCTGTGCTGGGCAGGGAATCGCTGCAAGGACCTTGGAAGGTCATCTAGCCCAAGCCCCTGCAGAGAGCAAGGATACAGAGCCATAGAACCACTGAACCACTGAACCACAGAACCACAGGAACATAGAACCACAGAACCAGAGAACCACAGAACCACAACACCATAGAACCAGAGAAACATAGAACCACAGAACCACAGGACCAGAGAACCACAGGAACACAGAACCACAGAACCAGAGAACCACAGAACCACAACACCATAGAACCAGAGAAACATAGAACCACAGAACCACAGGACCAGAGAAACATAGAACCACAGAACCACAGAACCACAAAACCACAGAACCAGAGAACCACAACACCATAGAACCAGAGAAACATAGAACCACAGAACCACAGAACCACAGAACCACAAGCCATAGAACCAGAGAAACATAGAACCACAGAACCACAGGACCAGAGAACCACAAAACCACAACACCATAGAACCAGAGAACCAGAGAACCACAGTAGCACAGGACCAGCGAAACACAGAACCAGAGAACCACAAAACCACAACACCATAAAGCCAGAGAAACATAGAACCACAGAAACAGAACTAGAACCACAGAACCACAGGACCAGAGAACCACAGAACCACAAAACCACAACACCATAGAACCAGAGAAACATAGAACCACAGAACCACAACACCATAGAACCACAGAAACATTGGACCACAGAAACAGAACTATAGAACCACAGAACCACAGGACCAGAGAACCACAGAACCACAAAACCACAAACCATAGAACCAGAGAAACATTGGACCACAGAAACAGAACTATAGAACCACAGAACCACAGGACCAGAGAACCACAGACACACAGAACCGTAGAACCACAGAACCACATCACCACAGAACCATAGAGGTGTAGAGCCACAGAACCACAGAGTCACATCACCACAGAACCATAGAGGTGTAGAGCCACAGAACCACATCACCACAGAACCATAGAGGTGTAGAGCCACAGAATCACAGAGCCACAAAACCACAACACCATAGAACCACAGAACCCTAGAGCATAGAACCACCGAGACACAGAACCATAGAGCTATAGAACCACAGAGCCCCAGAAACATAGAACCACAAAACCACAACACTACAGAGCCACAGAAACAGAGAAACAGAGAAACAGAGAACCACAGAACTATAGGACCAAAAACCACAGAATCAGAGAACCACAGAAACACAGAACCATAGAGCTATAGAACCACAGAGCCACAAAACCACAACACCATAGAACCACAGAACCACAGAAACATAGAACCACAGAGCCACAGAAACATAGAACCACAAAACCACAACACCATAGAGCCACAGAAACAGAGAACCATAGAACCACAGAACCATAACACCACAGAACCATAACACCACAGAACCATAGAGCTATAGAGCCACAGAACCACAGAGAACCACGGAGCCATAGAACCACACAACCATAGATCTGTAGAACCAGAACCACAGAACCACAGAACCACAGAGCCACAGAGCCACAAAACCACAACACCATAGAACCACAACACCATAGAACCACAACACCATAGAACCACAGAGCCATAGAACCACAGAGCCATGGAGCCACAGAGCCACAGAAACACAGACACAGAACCACAGAACCATAGAACCATAGAAACATAGAAACATAGAACCACAGAGGCACAGAACCACAGAGCCATAGAAAATAGAACCACAGAGCCATAGAACCACACAACCATAGATCTGTAGAACCAGAAACACAGAACCAGAGAACCACAGAGCCACAGAGCCACAGAGCCACAGAGCTACACCATAGAACCACAACACCATAGAACCACAGAGACACAGAGCCACAGAGCCACAACACCATAGAACCACAGAACCATAGAACCACAGAGACACAGAACCATAGAACCACAAAGCCACAAAACCACAGAGCCATAGAACCATAGAACCATAGAACCACAGAACCACAGAGCCACAGAAACATAGAACCATAGAACCACAGAGACACAGAACCAGAAACATAGAACCATAGAACCACAGAGCCATAGAAAATAGAACCACAGAGCCATAGAACCACACAACCATAGATCTGTAGAACCAGAACCACAGAACCAGAGAACCACAGAACCATAGAACCACAGAGCCATAGATCCACTGAGCCACAGAGCCACAGAACCACAGAACCATAAAAACATAGAACCACAGAACCACAGAGCCATAGAACCACAGAGCCACAGAACCATAAAAACATAGAACCACAGAACCACAGAGCCATAGAACCACAGAGCCACAGAACCACAGAGCCATAGAAAATAGAACCACAGAGCCACAGAACCACAGAGCCATAGAAAATAGAACCACAGAGCCACAGAACCACAGAGCCATAGAAAATAGAACCACAGAGGCACAGAACCACAGAGCCATAGAAAATAGAACCACAGACCCATAGAACCACACAACCATAGATCTGTAGAACCAGAACCACAGAACCAGAGAACCACAGAACCATAGAACCACAGAGCCATAGATCCACTGAGCCATAGAGCCACAGAACCACAGAACCACAGAGACACAGAAGCACAGAACCATAGAAACATAGAACCATAGAACCACAGAGCCACAGAGACACAGAAGCACAGAACCATAGAAACATAGAACCATAGAACCACAGAACCACAGAGACACAGAAGCACAGAACCATAGAAACATAGAACCATAGAACCACAGAGGCACAGAACCACAGAAAATAGAACCACAGAGCCATAGAACCATAGAAACATAGAACCACAGAACCACAGAGCCACAGAGCCACAAAACCACAACACCATAGAACCACAGAACCATAGAACCACAGAGACACAGAACCATAGAACCACAGAGACACAGAACCACAGAACCACAAAGCCACAGAACCATAGAGCCATAGAACCATAGAAACATAGAACCATAGATCCACAGAGCCATAGAAAATAGAACCACAGAGCCATAGAACCATACAACCATAGATCTATAGAACCAGAACCAGAGAACCAGAGAACCACAGAGGCACAGAACCACAGAACCATGAAACAAATAGAACCACAGAGCCATAGAACCATAGAAACATAGAACCACAGAACCACAGAGCCACAGAGCCACAAAACCACAACACCATAGAACCACAGACACCATAGAACCACAGAACCATAGAACCACAGAGACACAGAACCATAGAACCACAGAGACACAGAACCACAGAACCACAAAGCCACAGAACCATAGAGCCATAGAACCATAGAAACATAGAACCATAGATCCACAGAGCCATAGAAAATAGAACCACAGAGCCATAGAACCATACAACCATAGATCTATAGAACCAGAACCAGAGAACCAGAGAACCACAGAGGCACAGAACCACAGAACCATAGAAACACAGAGACACAGAACCACAGAGACACAGAACCACAGAACCACAGAGCCACAGAAAATAGAACCACAGATCCATAGAACCACACAACCATAGATCATGTAGAAGCAGAACCACAGAACCACAGAGCCATAGAAAATAGAACCACAGAGCCACAGAGCCACAGAGCCACAGAACCACAGAGCCATAGAAAATAGAACCACAGAGCCACAGAACCATAGAAACATAGAACCACAGAATCACAGAGCCATAGAACCACAGAGCCACAGAACCATAGAAACATAGAACCACAGAACCACAGAGCCATAGAACCACAGAGCCACAGAACCATAAAAACATAGAACCACAGAACCACAGAGCCACAGAACCATAAAAACATAGAACCACAGAACCACAGAGCCATAGAAAATAGAACCACAGAGCCACAGAACCACAGAGCCATAGAAAATAGAACCACAGAGCCACAGAACCACAGAGCCATAGAAAATAGAACCACAGAGGCACAGAACCACAGAGCCATAGAAAATAGAACCACAGACCCATAGAACCACACAACCATAGATCTGTAGAACCAGAACCACAGAACCAGAGAACCACAGAACCATAGAACCACAGAGCCATAGATCCACTGAGCCATAGAGCCACAGAACCACAGAACCACAGAGACACAGAAGCACAGAACCATAGAAACATAGAACCATAGAACCACAGAGCCACAGAGACACAGAAGCACAGAACCATAGAAACATAGAACCATAGAACCACAGAGCCACAGAGACAGAAGCACAGAACCATAGAAACATAGAACCATAGAACCACAGAACCACAGAGACACAGAAGCACAGAACCATAGAAACATAGAACCATAGAACCACAGAGGCACAGAACCACAGAAAATAGAACCACAGAGCCATAGACCACAGAGACACAGAACCACAGAACCACAGAAACATAGAACCATAAAACAGAGGCACAGAACCACAGAAAATAGAACCACACAGACCATAGAGACATAGAAACATAGAACCACAGAACCACAGAGCCACAGAGCCACAAAGCCACAGAACCATAGAGCCATAGAACCATAGAAACATAGAACCATAGATCCACAGAGCCATAGAAAATAGAACCACAGAGCCATAGAGACCATACAACCATAGATCTACTCAGAACCAGAACCAAGAGAACAAGGAACCACAGAGGCACAAGAACCACAGAACCATAGAAACACAGAGACAGAACCACAGAGACACAGAACCACAGAACCACAGAGCCACAGAAAATAGAACCACAGATCCATAGAACCACACAACCATAGATCTGTAGAACAGAAGCACAGAACCACAGAAACATAGAACCATAGAACCACAGAACCACAGAGACACAGAAGCACAGAACCATAGAAACATAGAACCATAGAACCACAGAGGCACAGAACCACAGAAAATAGAACCACAGAGCCATAGAACCATAGAAACATAGAACCACAGAACCACAGAGCCACAGAGCCACAAAACCACAACACCATAGAACCACAGAACCATAGAACCACAGAGACACAGAACCATAGAACCACAGAGACACAGAACCACAGAACCACAAAGCCACAGAACCATAGAGCCATAGAACCATAGAAACATAGAACCATAGATCCACAGAGCCATAGAAAATAGAACCACAGAGCCATAGAACCATACAACCATAGATCTATAGAACCAGAACCAGAGAACCAGAGAACCACAGAGGCACAGAACCACAGAACCATAGAAACACAGAGACACAGAACCACAGAGACACAGAACCACAGAACCACAGAGCCACAGAAAATAGAACCACAGATCCATAGAACCACACAACCATAGATCTGTAGAAGCAGAACCACAGAACCACAGAGCCATAGAAAATAGAACCACAGAGCCACAGAGCCACAGAGCCACAGAACCACAGAACCACAGAGCCATAGAAAATAGAACCACAGAGCCACAGAACCATAGAAACATAGAACCACAGAATCACAGAGCCATAGAACACAGAGCCACAGAACCATAGAAACATAGAACCACAGAACCACAGAGCCATAGAACCACAGAGCCACAGAACCATAGAAACATAGAACCACAGAACCACAGAGCCATAGAACCACAGAGCCACAGAACCATAAAAACATAGAACCACAGAACCACAGAGCCATAGAAAATAGAACCACAGAGCCACAGAACCACAGAGCCATAGAAAATAGAACCACAGAGCCACAGAACCACAGAGCCATAGAAAATAGAACCACAGAGGCACAGAACCACAGAGCCATAGAAAATAGAACCACAGACCCATAGAACCACACAACCATAGATCTGTAGAACCAGAACCACAGAACCAGAGAACCACAGAACCATAGAACCACAGAGCCATAGATCCACTGAGCCATAGAGCCACAGAACCACAGAACCACAGAGACACAGAAGCACAGAACCATAGAAACATAGAACCATAGAACCACAGAGCCACAGAGACACAGAAGCACAGAACCATAGAAACATAGAACCATAGAACCACAGAACCACAGAGACACAGAAGCACAGAACCATAGAAACATAGAACCATAGAACCACAGAACCACAGAGACACAGAAGCACAGAACCATAGAAACATAGAACCATAGAACCACAGAGGCACAGAACCACAGAAAATAGAACCACAGAGCCATAGAACCATAGAAACATAGAACCACAGAACCACAGAACCATAGAACCACAGAGACACAGAACCATAGAACCACAGAGACACAGAACCACAGAACCACAAAGCCACAGAACCATAGAGCCATAGAACCATAGAAACATAGAACCATAGATCCACAGAGCCATAGAAAATAGAACCACAGAGCCATAGAACCATACAACCATAGATCTATAGAACCAGAACCAGAGAACCAGAGAACCACAGAGGCACAGAACCACAGAACCATAGAAACACAGAGACA
>JAWKAJ010000282.1:0-18565 GCA_033816785.1 Picus viridis
TGTGGTGGAGTAGGAAGGTCCCCCCCCCACACACAAAAGAATTCCACAGCTAACTCAGCCGGAGAAGCAGATGAAAGCTGTATTTTACAAGCAGATATGGAATGCAGTGAATATGTACAAAAATATACAATATTTACAATATATACAGAAATATACAGCAATGTATGTAATACAGGAAACCTTTCCCCAACCCCCCCTTTTGGCCAGGGGGGTTCGGCCTGTCCCTCCCTTCTCCCTCCCTACATCCCCTTTTTTTCCCAAAAGGGTTAGAGAGAAAGAGAAAGGAAGGTAATTAAAAGGGGAAAACTTTGTTAAAGCTCAAAGCGAATGCAAAAAGTTAGTTTTCTTATCTGGTTAGAGAGGAATCGTAGAGAGAAACGAGCCAGCTCACAGCACAGGGGGAAGAAGAAGACGACTGCCTGACTGACTCCCCCCGACTGAAAGACTAAACAAAAAATTGCAACTGGGTCTCACCAATGAAATTGAATTAGCATATCTCTTGTTTTCATTCTAATATCAAAACATTCGCCCAGAGTGTTCAGAAAGTGTCCCTTTCTTAAAGGCACAGCCTAAACCGGTCACAATCCACCCCTGCTAAACAATTTCATTGGCTGTTCATACTGTCCATCCAATCTAAAACAATATCCACAGTTTGTAAGTAAAGTTCATAGTCCATTCCGGCTATCCTCAGGTGTAGATGATTCAGAAGTCCAAGAAAGAAGAAAAATGGAAAACAGTTTGTCTCTTCGCAGGCGAAGCGAAGAAAAGGGAAAACAGGGAAACAGGGAAACAGGGACTCTCAGTTGACTCAGGGCTCTCAGGGTTCGTGCACTGTAGATTTCTCAGGGATTCTTCCTTTGGGCGCGATGTAGCTGTACAACACTCTGAAATTAAACTCTTTCAGCTAAAGTCAAATTTCTTTGTGGAATACACTGAATTTCACCATTCTCTTGCATTACCCAATAAGTGTGACCCGGACCTTCAGCTGAAACCACCCCTCGGACAGGTTTAGCCTCTCCTGAGGGAGAAAATACCCAAACAGTTTTACCTAACAGATTCTTTTCTTTAACAACAGGAACTCTATCACCTTCTACTTTCTGTAGCAGATCTGAGTGTGCAGGTCCAGCTCGGTTCACTGAACCTCTACTATTTACCAGCCAGGTTGCTTGTGCTAAATGTTTTTCCCAGTTTTTCAAAAATCCACCCCCCATGGCTTTAAGAGTGGTCTTCAACAAACCGTTGTAGCGTTCAATCTTCCCTGCAGCTGGTGCATAGTAGGGGATGTGGAATATCCACTCGATGCCGTGCTCTTTGGCCCAACTCTTTACAAGGTTGTTTTTGAAATGAGTTCCATTGTCTGACTCAATCCTCTCTGGAGTTCCGTGTCTCCACAGGATTTGTCTCTCCAGACCGAGAATGGTGTTGCGTGCAGTTGCATGTGGTACTGGATAAGTTTCCAACCATCCAGTGTTCGCCTCTACCATAGTAAGCACATACTGCTTACCAGAACGAGAACGTGGTAGAGTGATGTAGTCAACTTGCCAAGCTTCACCATACTTGTACTTGGACCATCTGTCACCATACCATAAGGGCTTAAGTCGTTTTGCCTGCTTAATAGCAGCACAAATGTCACAGTCATGGATGACTTGTGTGATAGCATCCATGGAAATGTCTATGGATCTGTCACGAGCCCACTGGTAGGTTGCATCTCTGCCTTGATGTCCTGACGAATCGTGAGCCCACCGAGCTAAGAACATCTCACCTCGGTGTTTCCAGTCGAGATCAAGATCAGAGTCCATGTCTACTGGAGAAACTCTTGCAGCTAGATCTGCTTGATGGTTGTGTTGCTGTTCCTCAGTAGCTTTGCTCTTAGGAATGTGAGCATCAATGTGTCTCACCTTCACTGGAATTCTCTCAATTCGATCAGCAATGTCCTGCCACAGGTCGGCTGCCCAAATGGCCTTTCCTCTTCTCTGCCAACCACTCTTTTTCCAGTTCTTTAGCCAACCCCACAGAGCATTGGCTACCATCCATGAGTCGGTGTAGAGATAAAGCTTTGGCCATCTCTCACGTTCAGCTACGTCGAGAGCTAGCTGGACAGCTTTTACCTCTGCGAACTGACTGGATTCTCCTTCTCCATCCTTTGCTTCTGCAACTCGGCGTGTTGGACTCCACACTGCAGACTTCCACCTTCGCTTGTTCCCGACAAGACGACAGGAACCGTCTGTGAACAAAGCATATTTCTTTTCATCATCAGATAGGTCATTGTAAGGAGGAGCTTCCTCAGCACGAGTTACTCTCTCCTCTGGAGGTTTAGTACAGTTGGTACCTTCAGGCCAACTTGAGATCACCTCCACTAGACCAGGTCTTTCAAGATTTCCCATTCGAGCTCTCTGTGTTATCAGAGCCATCCACTTAGACCAGGTGGAATCTGTTGCATGATGTGGTGTGGAACCTTTGCCTTTGAACATCCAATTCAAAACTGGTAATCTGGGAGCTAAGAGAAGTTGTGATTCAGTTCCAATTACTTCAGAAGCTGCTTTTACTCCTTCATAGGCAGCTAGAATCTCTTTCTCTGTTGGAGTATAATTAGCCTCTGAACCTCTGTAACCTCGACTCCAGAAACCAAGAGGTCGTCCACGTGTCTCACCTGGAGCTCTTTGCCACAAGCACCAGGTTGGACCATTGTCACTTGCAGCCGTGTACAAAATGTTCTTAATGTCTGGACCATCTCGGACAGGTCCCAGACCCATTGCTTGCACTACCTCTTGCTTTATCTGGTCAAAGGCTGCTTGTTGTTCAGGTCCCCAGTGGAAATGGTTTCTCTTTCGAGTCACATCATACAGAGGTTTCACAATCTGACTGTATCCAGGAATGTGCAGTCTCCAAAATCCCACTATCCCCAAGAAACGTAGAGTTTCTTGCTTGTTCATGGGATTTGCCATGGTAGAGACTCTATTTACCACATCCACTGGAATGTGTCGGCGTCCATCCTGCCACCGCACTCCCAGAAACTGGATCTCTCTGGTAGGTCCTTTCACCTTGTCTCGCTTGATGGCAAAACCTGCATTCAGAAGAATGTCAATGATTTTGTTACCTTTCTCGAAGACTTCCTCAGCAGTTTTACCCCAGACGATGATGTCATCGATGAACTGGATGTGTTCTGGAGCACCACCTTCCTCCAGAGCATCATGGATCACTGCATGACAGATGCTTGAGCTGTGGATCCAGCCCATTGGCAACCTGTTGAAAGTGTACTGGATTCCTCTCCAGGTGAAAGCAAACTGAGGCCTGCATTCCTCTGCTATGGGAATAGAGAAGAAGGCATTAGCAATGTCTATGGTAGCATACCATTTGGCCTCTTTGGATTCCAGCTCATACTGCAGTTCCATCATGTCTGGTACTGCTGCACTCATAGGTGGAGTTACTTCATTCAGGGCTCGATAGTCGACTGTCAGACGCCAGTCTCCATTCGGCTTTCGCACAGGCCACACTGGACTGTTGAAAGGTGAATGAGTTTTGCTGATGACTTTCTGACTCTCCAACTGACGAATCAGATTCTGAATGGGCAACAAAGAGTCACGGTTGGTTCTGTATTGTCTGTGATGCACAGTCTGAGAAGCAACCGGCAATTTAATGTCCTGAATCTTGTGTTGTCCCACAACTGCAGGTTCATCAGAAAGCTCAGGTCTAACAGACAGCTTCAGCTTTTGTCCATCAGTTTCTACAGATGCTACTCCAAAAGCCCATTTGTAACCTCTAGGGTCTTTGAAACGCCCTTCTCTCAGAAAATCGATTCCCAGAATACAAGGTGCGTCAGGTCCGGTCACAACTGTATGCTTTCTCCACTGTTTACCAGTTAAACTTATATCAACCTCCACCTTAGTTAACTCTTGAGATCCACCAGTGACTCCCAGAATAGTTATAGCTTCTGATCCCTGATAATTTGATGGCATTATGGTGCACTGAGCCCCTGTGTCAACCAAGGCCCTGTACTTCTGAAATTGTGAAGTGCCAGGCCACTGGATGTACACATCCCAATAGATTCTGTTATCTCTGTTATCCCTCTCCTCCCCCTGGCGGGAGGCAGGGCACCCCTAATTATGGGGAACATGCCCACATGTGCAATGAGCACATGGTGCGGTGTTGGAACTGGAGCCACTGTTGGAGCTATTAGAGTTGTCCTGGGGAACTGTAGAAGTAACAGCTACCCTTCTGGTATTGCTACCTCGGGTTCTGCCACTTTGCAGTTCCCTCAGTCTCCTGAAAAGATTAGCAGTTGGTTGACCATCCCATCTGTTCATGTTCTCACCAAACTGATCACGCAGAGTTATCCAGATACTCGCACGTGATTGCCTTGGTGGTCTGTTTTTTGATCTGTTTTGGAATCTGTTTTGGAATGACCTGTTTTGGAATGACATCCTTGGAGGACGTCTATTCCTCACAGAGGAAACCTGTATCCATCTGGAGGAAGAATTGGAATTATCTCTTTGTGCCAATTGGGAGATGGTATTTTTAATTTCATCCTTCAGCTCTTTCATGTAATTCTTCATTTCACCAGACAGAGTTTCAATGGCTGAAACCAGAGAAACACGTGTCATGCTGTCCTCCAATTGTCTCATTTGATCAGTGAATTGGCCAACTGTAGGAGAAGCTCCACCATAATTTCTTGCCACAATTCTGCTTGCCAGAATATTTGCATAATTAGGAGGAGCAAGTTTGATGAGCTTTTTAGCAAGACCAGTTCCTACAGGAATTTCATCAGGATTCAGAGTCTCATGGCCACCATAGAGTACCTCTCTAACAGCAAATTCTCTCAGACGCTTAATTCCCTCATCTATGGTAGTCCAGGGTTTGGCATTCCATGGAAGATCATCTCGGGAAGGATATCTCATGAGAGTTGCCATTAAAAGGCGTATCCACAGAGTAACCTTACCGAGAGTCCTGCCTAGATGTCTATCTATTCCATTATCCTTTGAGAGAGTTCCTAGTTGGGCTGCTGACTTGTCTCCAACTACCAGAGCTGGAGCACCTGTATCATAGCATCTACCAAGCCAAGCTAGGATTGGCTCCTTATCTGCTCTGATGTAATCTTTACGCACATTCCTCAATTCTTCCCTGGGTGACGAACAGCTCTCAATGTCATCTGACTCCTCCTCCTCTGCCTCATCTTCCTGAAGTTCTTGTCCCAATAATCTTACTGTCACTCTCCTAAGAATCTGCTTAAGGTCAGGAGTACCACCTTTGGTTGTTCTGCTATCAGCAATTTGCCCTGCATCTCCATCCAGTGATGATCTCAATAACTCAGCTATATCTTTAAGACAAACCTTTTCCTCCATTTCAGCAGGGTCTCTTTGAGCAGAAGTTCCCTCACCAGGATCCTGCTGCTCTCCCCCATCAGCATCTGGATCAGCTTTGCCCTTTTTTCCTCTCGTACTTAAAACAGCTACCTGCTTAACTGGAGCTGTGTTTGGATTTACAGCTGGCTTAATAGAAGCTGACAGGTTTTGAGACGAATCAGCTGCTGTGGAGGACACTTCCGGTCCTGCCGAAGAAGAAGGAGGAAATGGATTTGCCCCATTAATGGCTGCCGAGGGCGTGGAAGCCATGTTAGGAGCTGCCGCTGCCGCTGGCAGATTGCCAGAGCCACCAACAGCACCGTTCAGAGCAGCCTTTCCGGTGCACTTTTTAGCCTTGTCGTTAACTGATACAGATTCTGCATTCTCCTCATCACTAGATACATCTGGGGTGGAGTTAGAGCTGCGCTTTCTGCGTTTCGATCTACGCTTAATTACAAAGCATGCTTTAGACACTTTTTCCTTCCGATACAGAGCATATAACAAGTATGCAATCACCATCACCAGCAGCAGATTTAAACACATCAAATAAATCACCTTTGGATCCCAGCCATCACTTAAAACAACCCTTTCGCCTACCGGGATCTTAAACTCCTTTATCTCTATGGGCAGAGTGCTGGAGGTCACATTCCCGTATCTGTTAAGCCAGAAGAATCCCAGGCACCGGTCGTAAAGAAGCTGAATCTTATACTTAAACCATAAATACAATTTATACATCAAGTATCTGCCTAAGCGATCGAAAATCATTCCCATGAAGTACTTGTAGACCAGTACCGAACAAACTGAAAAGACCAAACGTTCTAAAAGCCAAAACACCTTCATGTTTGCAACTCCGACTTGAGCAGGCAATAAATCAAGCAACCTTTTAGCCCCTTCTGGACAGCAATTATCCACAAGCCCTGCCAATTAAAAATATGTGGTCTGGCCCCTCCCTTCTCCCTCCCTACCTCCCCTTTTTCCCAAAAGGGTTAGAGAGAGAGAGAAAGGAAGGTAATTAAAAGGGGAAAAATTTGTTAAAGCTCAAAGCAAATGCAAAAAGTTAGTTTTCTTATCTGGTTAGAGAGGAATCAGTACTGGGCCCCATGCTCTTCAACATCTTTATTGATGATCTGGATGAGGGCATTGAGTCCATCATCAGTAAAGCAGATGACACCAAGCTGGGGGCAGCAGTTGATTTGCTGGAGGGCAGGCTTTGAGGGACGACAGGCTGGACAGATGGGCAGAGTCCAATGGCATGAGATTTAACACATCCAAATGCACATTGGCCACAACAACTCCAGGCAGTGCTAAAGATGTGGTGGACCTGGGGGTACTGGTTGATTGTAGGCTGAACATGAGCCTGCAGTGTGCCCAGGCAGCCAAGAAGGCTAATGGCATCCTGGCTTGCATCAGGAACGGCCAGGAGCAGGGAGGTCATTGTGCCCCTGTACACTGCACTGGTTAGGCCGCACCTCTGTGTCCAGTTCTCCCTCAGTTTAGGAAGGATGTTGACTTGCTACCTCCAGAGAAGGGCCCTGGTTTTTCCCTATGAGGAAAAAGGGTTGGAGAAGAGAGACTGAGGGGTGAGCTCTCTACAACTACCTGAAAGGTTGAAGGTAATTCCCAGGCAAAAGAACAAGAGGAAAACAGGTTTTTGTTAGGAAAAGTTCTCAAGTGATTGCCCATTGGAATGCAAAAGGAGGTGTTCAGGAGAAGACTTTTGCTTGGCTTATCTGGTTTGAGAGAGGAATCTGGTGTATTGTATTGTATTGTATTAGAGAGAGAAACGAGCCAGCTCACAGCACAGGGGAAGAAGAAGACGACTGCCTAACTGACTCCCCCCGACTGAAAGACTAAACAAAAAATTTACAGCTGGGTCCCACCAATGAAATTGAATTAGCATATCAATGTTTTCATTCTAATATCAAAACATTCGCCCAGAGTGTTCAGAAAGTGTCCCTTTCTTAAAGGCACAGCCTAAACCGGTCACACTCTAGGAGCAGCCTTCCAGTACCAGAAGGGGCTCCAGGAGAGCTGGAGAGGGACTTTGGTCAAGGGCTGGGAGATTGAGACTGGAGATGAGGAATAAACTCTTGACAATGAGGGTGGTGAGACACTGGAACAGGTTGCCCAGGCTGTGGATGGCCCTTACTTAGAGGCCAGGCTGGACGAGGCCTTGGGCAAGCTGTGCTGGTGGGAGGTGTCCCTGCCCATGGCAGGGGCTGGACCTGGATGAGCTTTAAGGTCCCTTCCAAGCCAAACCATTCCATGAACAGAGGGACACCATCTTTGTCCTTCTCTCCAACACATATGCAACAAGTATGAACACACCACCTGTGCTGGAGAGAAATCTCCATTGCTTTAAATGAACACAAACCATAGCTAAAAAAACCCAAAACCAAACAAAAACTACAAACCTACAAAACTTTAGGGCTGCAACACATTAATTGCTCAGAACAAACACGGGACCCGAGGCTTCTGCCTCTGGGTGGGCTATGGCAAAGCTCTGTGCTTGTGTCTCACAGTCCCTTTAAAATTACATCCCAAAGGTTTTGGTGATTGCACAAAGCATGTGGCTGGGCTAAATACTGTGGCATGAGTCTTCTTCCCTGATATTTCTTCATCTGAAACGTTCCTCCTGTACTCCTATATGGCCAAATAATTCACTTACTCGGGGTAGAGCAAACTGGAGGAAGGCAGCAAGCCCCAGGAAGAAGTGAGAGATGTCTGCCCACCCTGCCCTTCACAGTGTCCATCAGGGAGATTGCTCTCTCTTCTCTCTCTTCTCCCTTTGCCCAGGGTCAATGCTGATCCGTCACCATTCTTCCCATCAGGAAGCTCTGCTGGGTGGCTAATCCTGGGAGCAGCAATGTAAGGCCAGATCTCGTGATATCTATTTGTGTGGACGCCAACACAGCTGCTCTTGGAGGGGAGGAAGGAGCTTCCTGGTCCCTACCTCTCTCTGTCTGGGCTCAGAAGCCATCTGGTGGATATCACTTCTCAGCCTGTGTGACTTTTGTAAGAAGCTGGAGACCATCCCTCCTGTGCAGCCCTCTGGGTATCCAGTTGTCCAAATCGAAATGAGCAGTCTCTGCTTTCTTCCTAATTAGACAGATGGGCTCAGGGAGCAAAACCTCCCTTGGGTTGAATCTCTCTCTCTGATTTATAAGGTCCAAATCAGCAGAACAAACAGAACAGAAGGAGAGCAGGAGGAGAGACTCAGTGCCTTTGTGCCTTTGGGGAGTGTGTTGTGGTACAGCAGTGCTGTGCCCCTGGGAAAAAACAAACACACCGGGGGGAGGGCTCCTGAGAGGGGTTTTGCCCTCTCTGGGGGGTGCTTCCTCCCCTGGGAAACTGATTTGGTCTGTTCCACTTGCCCCGCTCCGTGTCCAGCAGGGGTATAAGAGGGAGGAGATTTGGGGCCATTGCTCTCTTCCTGCTGCTTCCACACCCTGCAAAGGACTGGCTCTGTAGCTCATCATTCTTTTCCTTTTTCCCTTCTCCCATCCATCCTCGCTCCTTCCCTTGGGAACCCTGCCTGCCATTGTTGCATAAATATATATATATTGCTTAAAGAAAAAATTCTTTGCCTCTCTACTTCCAAGCAAACCCAAATTATTTCCTGGTGGATTTGCTCCCCTCCCTTCCTTCTCTCTCTCTCTGTTTGGGAAGGGGATTCTCAGCCTTGTCCCCATTTTAAGCCCCAGTTAAGGCTCAAACCACCACAAGCAGTGAGGAGTATGCCCCTGCCCTGCCCTCTGTACAAGCAGCCAAAGCTATAAATACAAGAAACAAAAGTGGAGGAGGAGAAGGGTGCCCAGTGCACTGCATCCCCTGGCCACCAGCAGCAGCAGCTGCCTTCACAGCCAGCTGTGCAGATCTGCTGGCAGCTCCTTTATCACGGGAAAGCTTCCAGAATCTTTCAACACAGCAAGCCCTTGAATCCCATCCTGTTTCCACTGAGCCCAGTGGTAAATTCCCAAGGCAAACATGGGAAGTGGCCTTGCTCTTGAGAAGGAGAACATCCCTTGGGAGAGCAAAGGTGCCCAACGTTCTGCTGAGCTGTTTCACCTAGAAGTGATGCAATCCATTTTGCTCCTGTATGTATAACACCCCCAAACTCTTGTGCACACACAGGGGGCCTGGGTTGGAGCAAAGAGGAAAGGTTTGTTGGAATGGGGAGTTTCTAGGCAAGCTGAATGCCTGTGAGGTGTACAGAGGCTGAGGAGCGAGGTTCTTGACTGCTGATTTGAAGGGAAGCTGACTAAAATTTCCAGCAGGCAGTGCTCACCATGGTGCCCATGACAGCACCTGCACTGCTCTCCATTTGTTGAGCTGCTTGTCATGGTCAAGGATGGGTTTTGTAGAATCACAGAATGCTCTGGGCTGGAAGGAACCTCAAAGCTCATCCACTCCAACCCCCTGCACTCAGCAGGGTCATCCTCCACTGGATCAGGATGCTCAGAGCCCTGTCCAGCCTCACCTGGAATATCTCCAGGGATGGAGCCTCAGCCACCTCCCTGGGCAACCTGCTGCAGTGCTCCAGCAGCCTCCTGCTGCAGAACTTGTTCCTCACATCCAATCTCAATCTGCTCTGCTCTCATTTCAAACCATTGCCCCTGGTGCTGTCCCTGCAGGCCTTTGGCAACAGTCCCTCTGCAGCCTTCTTGTAGCTTCCTTCAGGTCCCCTTGGAGCCTTCTCTTCTCCAGGCCCCCTTGGAGCCTTCTCTTCTCCAGGCTGAATGACCCCTGCTCCAAGTTTCAAGCCTAGAAGCACCTGAGAAGTGCTGCTGGGAAAGTGAAAGGAATATGACAAAAATAATGAATTTTCAAACCTTCAAATCAACATTGACATTAGTGATGTCAGCAGGGGGTCACTAACTTCAGGGGACACAAAACAGACTTGAAGAAGGAATACAAAAGTGCAAGGCCATAACATCAAGAGTAGAAAAAAATTAAAGCCACAGGGAGGTGTTAGGAGAAGCACCCTGAAAGGAGAGATGCTGGAAGAGACCAAAGCAGATGCAGAGCAGGAACCTCCAGAGGAGAACTGGCTGTGCCGCCAGGGAAGGAGGCAAGCACCACTGTGCTCTGGCCCTGGGGCCATGGTCCACACACTGAAGAGACAGTTAAGAAACTGCAAAGACACAGAAAATAACTCAAATATTCACTTGAAGGCCTCAAAAATCTCCTTTCATTTCTTAGGTCTGAGCCAAAGGTGAGAGATGAGCTGGTTACAGCCTGTAAAAACCAGGGATGGTTTACAAACCCATCACAGAATCACGGTGGGGGGGGGCTGGAAGGGATCTCCAGAGATCATCCAGTCCAACCCCTGCCAGAGCAGGATCACCCAGGGCAGGTCACACATCCAAACGGGGCTTGAAAGCCACCAGAGAAGGAGAATCCACAGCCTCCCTGGACAGCCTGGTTCAGGGCTCCAGCATCCTCATAACAAAGAATTTTCTCCTCATGCTGAGGTGGAACCTCCTGAGTTCCAGCTTGTGTCCCTAGCTCCTTGTCCTATCACAGAGCACCACCAAAAAGAGTCTGGCCCCTTCTTGCCCCCCGCTCCTCAGATATTTGTAACCATTGATCAGATCCCTCTCAGCCTTCTCTTCTCCAGGCTCAACAGCCCCAGGGCTCTCAGCCTTTCCTCATAGCAGAGATGTTCCAGGCCTGACTCAGTAACATCCAGACATCCCTCACCATTCTGTGATTCTATGACCAGCAGCACTCCCCAACACCCTTTGTTCTCTGATGTCTCCTTGCCCTGTCACTGTTGACCTGCCTTGGAACACCAACCCCCGTGGCCCACAGTGAGTGCTGCGCAGCCCACTTGTGCTGCACAGCGCCCTGGAGCTCACTCCCCTGGGCCATTCTAGTTCTGCTCTGCAAGCAGAGTTCCTCGAAGAAGCAGTGAGCTCAATGCTTTCCCTAACCCCCTCCATGGGAGCTGCAGAAGATGGTCATAGCCTCAAAAGGCTGATGTGATGCTCAGTGCCTGGTTGCCCAGCATACAGCTAGTGAGAAAACCTCATCAACAGGGTGACTGCTGTGCAGGTTATGCAGGATGCTCTGACCCTTCTAGAGGCAAAAGGAAGCCCAGGTGGAAATGCCACAGCACCTCAGGCTCTACAGCTAGGTTGCTCCTGAATTGCAAGTGCTCAGCCAGGACTGTTGGTTTGGCTGATTTTTAATGATGCTTTTCCCATCACTACCTCTGACACAGCAGGGGTCTGAGGTAGTTGTCACCTCCTTGTTCTTGTCCCAAATGAACGTCCAGGCTAGCCCCAGACTTGTGCCCTCCTCTTAACTCAATTTCATCTCCCTGCCCAGCACCAGCTGCAACAAAGCAAGCACTCCAAGTCCTCTGGCACCCATGCAAAGCAGATCAGCACGATTAGCATGGCAATTCCTAATGGTCATTAAGCAGCACTCAGCTCAGCAGGAGGCCTTCTGTAAAGCACATCCCCAGAAATGTTACAGCCCTGCGGAGTGGAAAAAGGCCCAGACAACAAACAGCTCCTGAAAAGAGCCAGTGTTCGAGGCTGAGTTCAAGTGTGGTACATTTGCATCCCCCTTCCTCACTTTGATTTACAAACCCCACAGCTTTTTCTTTGGTGCTCATGAATCCTTGATCAGATGAAGAACCTCCCCATAAAGCTTTTGATAATGTTGTGCTCTGTGCCTGCCAAGCTACTTCTGGGCTGAATGTATTCAGGACCTCATCAAAAGATCCTCTGTGTGTCCACATGGAAAAGCCTAACCAGAAAAGACTGAGGACCAAGCTGAGGAAACCTCCTTTCTCCCTTGATGAAGAACTACTGCAGGCCAGCCCAAACCTAGGACTCCACCAGAAAAAGTGGTTCCAAGCCAAACCACTCCTGGGCTCTGATTTTACTGCAGCTCCAGTGCCTGTTGTGCCATTCTGAACATACCTTTCAAGAAGCCTCATCCTTCTGTTTCCTTGGGGGTCAGAGTTGCTGAGTCCAAGTGGAGAACATGGCTCGGGGCAGAGCTCTTGCTAGAAACACCTTCACAAAGCCCCAGGATTGCAGATGTGAGGTTGGTGCAGCAGAATCATGCAGAAAACCACAGATGTCTCCTTCACTAGCACCTTCCTGACAGAACAGCAGAGATGGGGGGCACAGAAGCAATGGAGAATCAAAAGCAGTTCCAATGCCAGCACTCTTGGCCCCTCTGTAACCTTTAGGATGCTTTCAGGGTAAACACATTGACCCCTCCTGCAGTAATGAAATAACTGACTGGCTGCATGCCTCAGATTGTGAGACTGGGGTACATGCTGCCATACCCTAGGATGGTTTGGGTAGGAAGGGACCTTAAAGCTCATCCAGCTCCAACCCCCTGCCATGGGCAGGGACACCTCCCACCAGCACAGCTTGCTCAAGGCCTCATCCAGCCTGGCCTGGAACACCTCCAGGCAGGGGACAGCCACAGCCTCCCTGGACAACCTGTGCCAGAGTCTCCCCACCCTCACTCTCAAGAATTCCTTCATCTCCACTCTCAATCTCCCCTCTCCCAGCTCAAAGTCATCATTCCTCATCCTGGCACTCCCAACCCTTGTCCCAAGTCCCTACCGAGCTCTCCTGAAGCCCTTCAGGTACTGGAAGGCTGCTCTAAGGTCTCCCTGAAGCCTTCTCTTCTCCAGGCTGAACAGCCCCAGATAGGAGCTGCTCCAGCCTCTGACCATCTTTGTGGCCTCCTCTGGCCCCATGCCAGCAGCCTGGTGAGCCTTACAACAGCTCACACATAGCCATGCTGAACCACACCTGCATGTCTCAAGTGATGCTATTGCTTTGGTTGTCTCAATCCTTTCACAAGCCTTCCTAGCACATCCTGCCTCTGCTCTAGGCTTCCTCACATTTTTATTTTGCTCTGCTCTGCACAGACCCCTCCCAGAAGACAAGAACAGAACTGGGATGTCAAGAAAAGTTCAGAGATCTGAGCACTTCCCTAAACTCATCACAAAAATGACCTCACCAGACTGCTGAATCCTCAGGGGATAAACAGAACACCACACACAGAGAAACTCCTGGGTTTGCCCTCCAAAGCTGGAGTGGAGCAGGGACCAGGATAGATTTTCTGTCTGCAGGCCAGCATTAGAAGGCCACCCACAGAAACACCACTTCCAAAAGCAGTCATCAGCACTGGGTGACAGCAACCAGGGACTGCCCAGAGCTCAGGTTGGAAGGGACCTCAGATGTCATCTATTCCAACCCCTCTGCTATAGGCAGGGACACCTCTCAACTAGATTCAGCTGCTCAAGGCCTCATCCAGCCTGGCCTTCCACACCCCCAGGCAGGAGGCAGCCACAGTCTCCCTGGGCAGCCTGTGCCAGAGTCTCACCACCCTTGTACTGAAGAACTTCCTCCTCAGCTCCAGTCTGACCCTGCTCTGCCTCAGCTCCAAACCATTCCCCCTTGGCCTGTCTCAGACACCCTCAGGTAAAGTCTCTCTGCATTCTTCCTGCAGGATCCCTTCAGGTCCTGAAAGCAGCTCTAAGGTCCCCCTGGAGCCTTCTCTTCTCCAGCTCCCTCAGCCTGTGCTCACAGCAGAGCTGCTCCAGCCCTTGGATCATCTTTGTGGCCTCCTCTGGACTCTCCCAGCAGCTCTGTGTCCTTTTGCTGCTGGGGACAGCAGAGCTGGCAGCAGGATTGGAGATGGGGGTCTCAGTAGAGCGGAGTCAAGGGGCAGAATCTCTTGTCTTGCTGGCCACGCTCTTCTCTTTGCAAAGTGTTACTCCATCCAGCCCTCTGCAGTCCTGCCCAGTTTTCACACCCACAGCTGTTGTGCTTGCTCCTGCCCATCTCAACAGCACAAGTTGCAGAAAGATCCTTTGCTGCTTCCTCCACCTCATCCTCATCCCTTGAGTATCTTCCTTACTTTCATTTAGTCACAGAATCAGTAAGGTTGGAAAAGACCTCAAGCAAGTCCAACCTGTCACCCAACACCTCCTGACAACTAAACCATGGCACCAAGCACTATGTCCAATCCCCTCTTGAACACCTCCAGGGATGGGGACTCCACCACCTCCCTGGGCAGCACATTCCAATGGTCAACAACTCTCTGTGAAGAACTTTCTCCTCACCTCCAGCCTAAACTTCCCCTGGCACAGCTTGAGACTGTGTCCTCTTGTTCTAGTCTTGTGGTCTTGATGCAGTATTCTGGGCTTTTCAGAGCCCTTCTAGCCTAGGTGTATGGTTTCAAAAGTCTCCCTGCAGGCTTTCCATGCAGAGCTGTGTTTGCAGATGGATGAGTCACAAACTTCAGAGCTGGTTTGGGGTTGTATTTAAGAACTAATTTCCACTGAAAGCCCAGAGGAGCAGCAGTTCAGCTGGAGAGGTTATGGAGATCGTCTGCCTGGGGGAAAGAGAGACTTGAGCTCAAACTTCCACTGCCCTGGCATTTTTCAGAAGTAAATTGGGGGGGGAGGGAAGCAGAGGAAATGACTTGCAAGGCAATACCTGGCTGACTGGACACTTGCCTGACTTTAGGTGCAGTTCCATCATGGGATTAGAACTGTAAGGATTAAACCCCACAATCTCACTCTAGTGTCTGCCAGAAGAAACAAACTGGATTCTCCTCTTCCCCAAGGAGAGCTACACTGAGACCAAGGCTACAGCCAGTTGAGAAGTTCATGGAAGTTACTGAATTGATGATGTCCAATTGCTCCATCACTGAATGCCTCTGACCCTGAGTGAATGCAATGCTTGTTCCCAGCCTAGAACTCCTGGCTCGCATAGCAATCACATAGCCAACCTAAATGGCCTTATTTGCATCAAGAAAGGTGGCACAGTGAGGTGGGTAGAGCCCTACAGCAGAGCTGGTTCTGCCCCTCCAGGCTGCCAGCCAGGGCTGCTGCAATGACAAAGCTGCCAGTTGGAAAGGCAAGAGAAGGAGAAACTGTGCAAAGAGTTACTTTCCAAAACACCTCCCTCCTGCCTGGGTGAGCTGGCCCGGGGAGCACCGGGAGGCTGCTGAGGGAGGTGAGCGAGTCCTGGAGGGGGACCTCAGGGTCTGTGGGGTAGTAAAGCCTGAGGGTGGCCAGCAGTGCTGGCTGGCTGCTCTGTGCTGGGTTGTGCACCTCCTGCACTCTGCCAATCAGGTGCAAACCCCTCGCAACACACTGTGTTTGCTTTTCCCGTCAAGGCTGTGCAGGGACACACTCCAAGTGGTGCTTCACAGAGGGGTGGGGACACCGGGTAAGCAGCAGCCAGCAAGGTCTCTAGCACCATTGGCAGGAACCATCCACCTCACCCTCGGGCTCTGGACATGCTGTTGAAGCAGCTTGCATGTCCAGCTGGCTGCTCTCCGAGGGGGCAGAGCAAGCAGCCAAGAGCACATCTCACACGTCTCGCAGAGCCATGCAGCCCCTGAGGACAGCTCCGGCAGCACAGCACAGACCCCGAGAGCATGTCAAATACCCTTGACCCCTCACAAGATGAACGAAATCCATGCTCCTTAAAATTGATGAGGAGAAGGTGATGGCTACCCTGTATTGCAACACTCTGATACCAGAACTGGGAAAGAAACTCCCACAAGAGGCATAACAAAGAAATCCTTCACTCATCTCAAGGCATAAGGAGAGCCAACCCAACACTCACCTGCAACACAGCTCTCAAGACGCTCTCTCCAGCGGTACTGTCTGGCTGAATTTCAGATTCTTCAGCTGCTCAAACACTTGGCTCTATCCTATTTCCAACCAGAAAAGCTGAAACACTTCACAGCTAACTGGCTTCAGAGCTGACCGGCACTGCCCCCCAGCAGGCGGCGGCTGGCTGTGGTGCTGTTCCTAGGACAAATGCAGCGCTCCCGACCCAGCCGGTCCCAGCGCGGGGAGCTGCGATACAGAGAGAGGCCGCCGGCAGCTGGGCTGGGACGGCCTCGACTGCCGAGCCCGAGCCTGTGTGTTGACGTTTGTACATGGTTTCATTCACTTTCGCACAGCCTGCCTCCCTCAAGCCCACTGCTTTATCTGATTCTACCTGATGGGGTTTTCCCCAGCTGCTTTCCCTCCTGCTTCCCAGCTGCAGCATTTCACCACCTGCACCTCCCAGTCCTGCTCACACGGGTAAGGTATGAGCAAATGTCTCATCACTTCCAGCTAAACATCCCCTTAGCTACTCCCTTGTGTTCCCACAGCTGGACAGGCTGCAGAATCCTCGAGTGCTTTGGGATGGAAGACACCTTAAAGATCATCCAGCTCCAACCCCCTGCCATGGGCAGGGACACCTCCCACCAGCCCCAGCTTGCTCAAGGCCTCATCCCAGGCTGGACACCTCCAGGTTGGAGAGGGTGGAGGCAGCCACAGCCTCCCTGGGCAACCTGTGCCAGTATCTCACCACCTGCACTGGAAAGAATTTCTTCCTCATCTCCAGTCTCAATCTCCTCTCCCAGCTCAAAGCCATTCCCTCTTGTCCTGGCACTCCCAGACAAAAGTCCCTCCCCAGCTCCCCTGGAGCCCCTTCAGGTACTGGGAGGCTGCTCTGAGGTCTCCCTGGAGCTGAAAAGTCACAGCTCTCTCAGGCTGTCCCCATAGAGGAGGTGGTCCAACACCATTAGATGGTCTCAAACTTGTCTTCTCTTACAGTGAGCAGATCCCAGGCCCTGTCCTTGCATTCTGGAGCATGGGAAGAAGAGTCTTTTCCCAACTCTCAAACTCAGGCTCCCACCTATTCCTCCTGCAGCTGATGGCATCTCATCCTTCACATCACAACTTGCTTTTGCATCAAGACATGAAAATCAACCCTGGCTGCTCAGATGCCAATCCTGCCCTTCCCCAGGGACGCCACTGTGGGGCTGCAGCGGAGCAAGGATGGTGGCTCTGCTGCGGACAGCCCCTCTGCCCCTAGAGCTTCAAGGCTTGCAATTCCCTGCTTGGGAGTTCACAAACAGGAGTATAAAGGAACAGAAGCAGGAAGGTATGCTCTGGTTTCCTTCTCTGTTTAAAGTGCTCTTCATGTTGTTTTAAATAATGATTTGCTGAAGACACCAAGATCAAGGCTGGCACAGAGTCAGAAAGCCTGGTTCTGGCTTTTTCCCTTACCCAGACTGTTTAAATCTATTTTTTAATCAGCATTTCTAATCCTCCAACTTTCTCCAGCCTAATTCTCCCTGCCAACACAGTAGCCAGCTTCCAAGATGATTATCCTTTACCTTGTTGAAGAGAAGTTGTCTGGGAGCTGCCTATCAGACAGTGAGGCTGAGGAGCTCTTGAAGAGCACAAGAGATGAAGGTCTGATTCTTCCTCTGTGCTGAGCTCTGGAAAACACAACTTTGGGATTGCAGTCTCCTTTGTAGGGAGAGCATTCAGGCAGATGTGAAGGTGGGCAGGAGGGGCACATGCAGCACACCTGGCAGGGAATATCCTCAGCTACCCCTCTGCAAGTTGGTGACTGATGTCTTTCAGAGCAAGAAGGATCCTCTCCTTAGCCCTTCTCACCTTCATTCTGTAAAGGTCCATCCCATGGGCAGGGCTCAGAAGCAGCTGAAGCTGCTGTGGGTCTGGAGCATAGCTGAGTCCTCCCTCCAGAGCTGCAGGTGGAGCTCCAGCAGCAGCTCCTCTTGTCCTCTTCGGAGCCAAGCAGGGAAGGTCTGTCCCCATTCACACTGCCTGGGTTGTGCAGTGAGCCTGCTCTTTCCCATGCTGCTGAACCCTTCAGCTTCCCTTCTGCACTGCCAAAGCCCAACCGCTGTCTGCTTACACCTTAAATAAATGACAAACATGAGCAGGACTCAGTCCATGAGCAGTCCTGGAGAGCCTGTATGAGGAGTGGGAACCACCAGTGGTGCTGGCAACCTCCAGCTTGTTCAACTCCATTTGGTAAAATTTTACTTTTGTTTCCTCCCTTCTTGCAAGGCCTCTAAAAATTGTGACAGTACTAGAAGCAAAGCTGCCCTGGTGCTAAGCAGCCCTGTGATCTAGGGGTTTGGGCTGAGCTTTTGCTGAATTAGAGACATATGTTTTCTCAGTAGCAGCACAGCAGTGCTGTGTCCTGAGGCATGGCTATGAACCACCCAGCACTTCATCTTCAGAACACTGCTGCAAACATCACCAAGTGTGATGCACTCCCTTAGCCCAGGAGGGCTTCTGCTCTCCACAGTGGGAACAAAAAGCATCTCTGCAGCTGTGCTGAGGCCCAGACATTCAAACCAGGCAAGGGAAAGAGCAGAGTCCCTCCTACCAACAGTGAGCCACCAAGGAGCAG
>JAWKAJ010000283.1:0-18519 GCA_033816785.1 Picus viridis
CAGGCCCAGCCAGCATGGATTTAGGAAGGGCAGGTCCTGCTTCTCCAACCTGATCTCCATCTATGGTCAGGTGACTGCTTGGTGGGTGTGGGGAAGGCTGTGAATGTAATCTACTTGGACTTCAGCAAGGCCTTTGACACCATCCCCCACAGCAAACTCCTGGCCAAGCTGTCAGCCGTGGCTTGGACAGCAGCACTCTGTGCTGTGTTAGGAACTGTCTGCAGGGCCAAGCCCAGAGAGTGGTGGTGAATGGTGCCACATCCAGCTGGCAGCCAGGCACTAGTGGTGTGCCCCAAGGATCAGTGCTGGGCCCCATGCTCTTTAATATCTTTATTGATGATCTGGATGAGGGGATTGAGTCCATCATCAGTAAATTTGCAGATGACACCAAGCTAGGGTCAGATGTGGATCTATTAGAGAATAGGACAGCTCTGCAGAGGGACCTGGACAGGTGGGCAGAGTCCAACGGCATGAGATTTAATGTATCTACGTGCCAGGTTCTACACATTGGCCACAACAACCCCATGCAGTGCTACAGGCTGGGGTCAGTGGCTGGTGTGAGCCAGGCACATAAGGACCTGGGACTACTGGTTGATAGTAGGCTGAACATGAGCTAGCAGTGTGCCCAGGTGGCCATGAAGGCCAATGTCATTCTGGCCTGCATCAGGAACAGTGTGGCCAGCAGGAGGAGGGAAGTCATTGTGTCCCTGTTCTCAGCCCTGGTTAGGTCACACCTTGAGTCCTGTGTCCAGTTCTGGGCCTCTCAGTTTAGGAAGGACGTTGACTTGCTGGAACATGTCCAGAGAAGGGCAACAAAGCTGGTGAGGAGGTTGGAGAACAAGGCCTCTGAGGAAAAGCTGAGGGAGATGGAGTTGCTTAGCCTGGAGAAGAGAAGGCTCAGGGGAGACCTTATTGCTCTCTACAACTACCTGAAGGGAGGTTGTAACCTAGTGGGGGTTGGTCTCTTCTCCCAGGCAACCAGCATCAGAATAAGAGGACACAGTCTCAAGCTGCACCAGGGGAGGTTTAGGCTGGCTGTTAGGAAGAAGTTCTATACAGAGAGAGTGATTGCCTATTGGAATGGGCTACCCGTGGAGGTGGTGGAGTCACCTTCCTTGGAGGTGTTCAGGAGGAGACTTGATGGGGTGCTTGGCTGCTCATTTTTCATCACAAATTCCTGCTGGAACACCATACAACATTTTATTATAATTTTCCTGATTTTCTTCCTGGGGATTATTAATTATGCATATTCTTTTAATAATTTCCTTTTATCTTAGGTATTTATGCTGGTTATGTAAAATCAGTTAGTCCATATTAAAAAATTGCCACTTTCCCTAATAATAAATTTGATATTCTATCTGCCTGAGTAGTCAGTAAAATGAGATAAAATAAAAGGTTGCCCCTTAATCTCTGCTGTTAATCACTTTGTGGCCAAGACCAGGTTACACAAAATTTTGGGGTCTCAGATGCTTTCATGTTTTGACACAACTTAAATGCCTGACTGCTCTTGATGTCTAGGACTTTGGGCCACAAGATGCAAGGACTGTTTCCTAGCTTCATAGTTGGACATCTAAAAGATAACCTGATTTTTAGGACTGTATAGCCAGCTTCAGGAGGATTTAAAGATGCTTATTACCTATGAAAAACATAAAATCATATGAAGTTTAAATACTTAATTTTAAGCAGCCCTTCTTGAGCATGTTTGCTTTAACTTACTTGTACGTTGTCTCTGCTGTAAGAAGGATAATAATGCATTTCCTCCTCTTTGAAGAATGCAGTTGAAATAGCTCAGGGAAAATAATGCTCTCTGCAATGTAACACTGGGGAACGGGTCTGTTCTGTGAATAAGCAGAAACTATTGGAAAAATGAGTGGCTATAGCTGTTTTAAATTGAAAAGACAAAAAAGCCCCATGAGGATTTAAAAAAACTGGTCGAAGGAGGTCATAGCTAACATCATACACTGTCACGCAAAAACTTTCATTTAAGCAGAGCATTCTTACTCAATTGCATGCAGAGCACAGCAATGAGACTAATCCAGTGCAAGAAGCAGTTAGCACAACTCATTTTAACGTTCATTGCTAATACCAAGAAATGCCCTTTAATACTTACCTGTCCACTATAATTTCCTTGCAAGCAATAAAACCCCAACCTTCCAAAATCTTAGTAGTTTAAAATTCCATGACTTTGGTTCCAAGGACTGAGAAGGCAGATATTAAGGATTTCAGGCATGTCAAAAATCTTCTCCCAATAAGAAGGTTTCTGTCATTCACAGTTGGGCACATTCAAGATTTCCTGTGTTACTTACCTTCATGCTGACAGTTTGAGTGTCTCTGGGGACTGTGGGATTTTATTTCTTCTTCTTCCCTTTTTTTTTCTTCTTTTTCCTTTTCAGAATGTTTTGAGTATCAGGGGGAACTGAGGAGCAATGGGAAGAAGTGAGAATGAGGCAGTATTTCAGTGTTTCAACTACTTTCTACTGAATTTCAAACAAAATATTGTCAATTTGTTAAGGCTTTCCCCCCTCACTGATATTTAAAAACATTCAATTAATATTTTCTAATGTGTCCAATGAGTTAAACCACCCCATGATATTAGAAAAACATTATATATAGAAATAAAATACATCAAAGCATTAAAAAGCTATTACACAGAACATAAAATGGAAGAATAATGATGGATCCTTCCATGCAGCAAACATATTCAAAAATATTATCTTCCTGGTAATGAAATGCCATCCATTTCATTTTAAGCTAAATACGTTAGACATATCAGTGGAGTCTGTGCTGACACAGCAGTGAGTTGAAATTGAAAATCTGAAATTATATATATGATTGGACACAGTGTTAAAGTAATTTATAGGAAAAACCACAAATGTGCTGGGTCTGCACCTTTTAGTGAACTCATTTTAGAGAATCAGATTGAGGAAAACTCTACCATTTCTAATGTGCAGTTAGAATGGCAGCTCGCCAAGGCCCCAGTATATTCCATATGAGGGGCAGAAAAAACAGACGAGAAAGAAAGAAAGGCTAGGGGAACTTGATTCAAATTACAACAATTCTGCATAAGCCATCAAGAAAATGGCATTCGTTTTCATCGCTCTGACCTAATATGATATAGCAGCTGTAGGAACTGTATTAGCTATCAAGACAAGTGGGAGATAACGGGGAAACATTTAGAGAGGGACATCAAGATAAGGCTAATTTCAGCTTAGCTGCAGATGCTTCGCATGCTATGCCATGGAGAACAAAGTGGCAGCAGGAATCATTATGACAATCATTTGATACCCAAGGTTTAGGCTGAAATTCAGGTTCTGCTGACTGGAATGAAGCCTCAGTTATACAAACACACGCACTGGCATACACATACAACCTACCCATCAACGCACATTGACAATTTAATTTTTTTTCTCTCTCTCTTGAGTAAGTATTTTATTCTTCCTGTCTGGCTCATCTTCAGTCAGCTGAAGAAAACTAAAGAAATAGCAAGCATCAGGAAAGGTTTTGTGCAAAGATCATCTCTCTACGCCTTACTTTCAAGTATACTAGTTCTTGCATTTTTTTCCTGACTTCATAATGACATAGTAATTTAATATTAATATTTTAATCTAGTCCTTATAGAATTATTATAGTTCTTAAAGCATTAAACAACATTATGGTTATTTATTACTTGTTAATCAGAAATGAGGTCATTGGTATGGTGTAAAATATAAAGTTAGACGGATGCTATAACCAAAAAGCTACTTTCTATGCAGATCAGACAGACAAGCCATTTTCAGATTTTTTATTAATCTCTTATTTAAACTCCTGCAAATCATGGTAGTATCATAGTATCATAGTATCAGTCAGGGTTGGAAGGGACCACAAGGATCATCTAGTTCTAACCCCCCTGCCATGGGCAGGGACACCCTCCACTAGATCAGGCTGGCCAAAGCCCCAAGGGACCTCGACAGGCTGGACAGATGGGCAGAATCCAACAGCATGAGATTTAACACATCCAAGTGCCGGGTTCTGCACATTGGCCACAACAACCCCATGCAGGGCTACAGGCTAGGGTCAGAGTGGCTGGGGAGTGGCCAGGTAGAGAGGGACCTGGGGGTACTGGTTGATAGTAGGCTGAACATGAGCTAGCAGTGTGCCCAGGTGGCCATGAAGGCCAATGGCATTCTGGCCCATATCAGGAAGAGTGTGGCCAGCAGGAGCAGGGAGGTCATTCTGCCCCTGTACACTGCACTGGTTAGGCCGCCGTGTCCAGTTCTGGGCCCCTCAGTTCAGGAAGGATGTTGTTTTGCTGGAACGTGTCCAGAGAAGGGCAACAAAGTTGGTGAGGGGGTTTCGAACACAAGCCCTATGAGGAAAGGCTGAAGGAGCTGGGGTTGCTTAACCTGGAGGAGAGGAGGCTCAGGGGTGACCTTATTGCTCTCTACAACTACCTGAAGGGAGGTTGTAGCCAGGCAGAGGTTGGCCTCTTCTCCCAGGCAGCCAGTACCAGAACAAGAGGACACAGTCTCAGGCTGTGCCAGGGCAGGTTTAGGCTGGCTGTTAGGAAGAAGTTCTATACAGAGAGAGTGATTGCCTATTGGAATGGGCTACCCGTGGAGGTGGTGGAGTCACCTTCCTTGGAGGTGTTCAGGAGGAGACTTGATGGGGTGCTTGGCTGCATGGTTTAGTTGTTTAGGTGGGTTGGATTGGTTGATGGGTTGGACACGATGATCTTGAAGGTCTCTTTCAACCTGGTGTATTGTATTGTATTGTATTGTATTGTATTGTATTGTATTGTATTGTATTGTATTGTATTGTCTTGTCTTAAACACCTCCAGGGACGGGGCCTCAACCACCTCCCTGGACAACCCATTCCAGGGCTTCACCACTCTCATGGTGAAGAACCTCCTCCTCACGTCCAGCCTGAATCTCCCTACCTCCAGCTTCATTCCATTCCCCCTAGTCCTATCACTACCTGATGTCCTGAGAAGTCCCTCCCCAGCCTTCCTGTAGGCCCCCTTCAGATACTAGAAGGCCACAATTAGGTCACCTCGGAGCCTTCTTTTCTCCAGAATGAGCCGCCCCAACTCTTTCAGTCTGTCCTAAATTAATCTGATTTGTAAGAGTACCATTCTCCTTGTATTCTTCAAACATCATGGCAGTCAGAAAATAAGAAGAAATGATGGTTGGGACTCTGAAAAATCTTTCATCTAGTTCCTTTGAACCACTGTTCTTGCGAACATCAGAAAAAAATGATCTTTACCATTGGAAAGAGTATGCAAACAGTGTATGCTCATTATTTTGGATAGATGTGAGTGTTGTGTTATCCAATTATCGTCTGAATACAATAGCAAGTAAAGATTAATGATTATTTGCATCCTGTTGATGGAACATTGACAAGGTTTGTAGAAACAACTCACTGCAGTAACTGGTAAATCATACTCTGTTTATCTGAGTACCATGACTGAAGATTGTTGCCCATATAGAAAGAAGTGTGCATACATTGCAATTATATTCTTGCCACCTTGTGTTCCCTGCTTTTGGTTCCTTTGGTGTTGAGTAAATCCATTTCTACTCTCCTGAAATCCTCCTCCAGAGCAGTCAGTGATAATCAGTATATATTTCTCCCCTTCATCTCATTGGCAAGTGATGTTAGGACAAGACTTTAGTCCCTGTGAATTCTCATCAGATTTTCAACTTTTAACAGCCCCTCAGAGAATGATATTAGAAGGAAAAGAAAACTTCATCCCAAATAGCTTATTCTCTAGTTTCCCTGGGCTTTTCTCTTTGCATCATGGACAAACTTCATGCTCCAAACAGAAAATGATTACACTTTTCAAGTATGAATCTTTACGATGTTCCCCTTGGTCTCCTTGCTAAACCTTCAGAAGGGCTGATGTTGACTGGTGTGTTTTACTAATTCTACAAGACAGCTTTGTGGGCAGTTCCTACCTAAATATATATGTAGAGTTATTTTATAGTAGGACAATTATTCAGCACTCTTCTGTTTATGTCTCTATCACCATCACTGACAAGAATATTTCCTCTTATATTTTAGTAACACTTCCTTGAATAGTATTTTTAGTGCTAAAGATATTTTGAAACAAAACTGCTGCAAAGAGTGAGGAGTTAGTTTCCTCAGTCTCTCTTGGTTCTGATTACTTTTGTCTTAGAATATTTAAGAAGTGCCAGGACTTATACTTACTGCTACATTTACTTCTGAACTTGAATGTACAATAACTGCATGGGGACCGTTGCTCACAGCAATTCACAGTGAAAGAACCTGGGTTCTTTCACTGAAATGCTTTCTGGATATGTTGCCTGATGTCTGTAGCAGGAAGGATTGAAAAAAAGAGTTTCTTCCTGGTAATTGCTTACTAAACACAAGCTGATATCAAGAAGATAAAACTTAATGAATTATTACAAATCTGTAATCAAAATTTTACAGCATATGTATATGCCAGCATTTTACAGCATATGTATGCTGGCTTACCTGTACACACAAGACATAGAGGACACCACCAAGAATTTTTCCTATTTATAGATTATCAAATATGTTCTCTCCTGGGAAATGGGAGGGCTCTCATTCTCTGTCAACGTGGTGTTTGACTGTGAGTCTTCTATTCCTTCTGCTACTACTATCATATTCCACTTGGTCTGCAGGCTGGATATAAATATGATAGTTCTTTGCAAGTAATAAATTTGCTGTACAGAAGTTAACATTGGTTTAACAATCAGGGATTTTAATGAAATGCTACTCAGATCATTACAGTGAATAAAACTCATGACTCACAAAATTAGACATTTTGGCAAATTAGTTAACAACTGATGAAACAGCCTGAACATATCTACTCATCAGGGGGATGTTAACAATGCTATGAAAAATGATGTAAGAAGTATGCTAAGATGGCCTAGTGCAATCCCATATTAATGCCTGATCAGGCAAAGAACAAAGAATTACTGTTGAAGTATCTAGATGTGTAGATAGACTTAACTGTCTGTTAATCAATATTAACTCAGGACTTTGGATTTCTTAAATAACTGTTCCATTGGATATTAGTTTTAATCGCACTGTAAATCAACTGACAAAGTTATTCAGACTGGAGACAATTTTGGCATTGACAGACATTAAATTAAGCTTGTAAATATGTCCAAGCTATTTTTATATATGGAGACAAAACACAGATCCTAGTAAATTATTTGGAAGCCCTGAAACAACTATAGACAGTTGAGAATTGGAGTTTAGCCTCTGTGAAAAGAAGAGACCAGACGTTAAAGGGCATTCAGATCTGAAATGGAATTTGTGTAGTGATAAAAAATTCCAGTTAGAAACCCAGGCAGACTCTCTTTGGAACATAGGCTAGAACAGATGCATCTATGCTACTCCTGAGTGAAGCCTTCAGCAACATGGATCTGTGCTAGTGTTGAAGCAGGAAATATATTGAACTGCTGGAACAGGTCCAGAGGAGGACCATGAGCATAATTAGGTGGCTGGAGCGCCTCTGCTATGGGGACAGGCTATGAGAGTTGGGGCTGTTAAGCCTGGAGAAGAGAAGGCTCTGGGGATGACCTATAGTAACCTTCCAGAACTGGAAGGGGGCCTACAAGAAAGCCAGGAAGGGACTTTTTACAAGGGGATGTTGTGACAGGGTGAGAGGGAATGAGTTGAAGCTTGAGGAAGTTAGATTTAGACTGGATATTAGAAAGAAATGTTTACAGTAAGGGTGGTGAGACACTGGAACAGTTTGCCCAGGGAGGTTGTGGATGCCCCTTCCTGGAGGTATTCAAGGCCAGGTTGGATGAGGCCTTAGGTAATTTGGTCTAGTGGAAGGTGTTCCTGTCCATGGCAGGTGGTTTGAACTGGATGTTTTTTAAGGTCCCTTCTAGTCCAAGATATTCTATAAATCTATAAATACAGGCAGCAGAGCCATAGTGAGGCAAATGGGGAATCTGAGAACGACAGTGAATGGTAGCCTCTTCTGGCAAGCTTCTGACTGCTCAGATCAGGTCTACATTTTTACCACACTTAGGCTTTAACTGCAGGTAAAATTGATAATTAGTAGCTCTTACAGATGTACATTGCTACAGTCAGTTCAGAAATTGTTATTTTATCATTGAAAATAAAGCCCCAAATTCCAAACTTTCCTGCTTCTTTCTTTCATGCATATGCAGTCTTCCAGCTATGTAAGGATCTTTAAATTGTGCAACTACATGAATAATAATTTTACTCTCCCTCTTCAGTTGAAAGAACAAAAGTGTGTAGGTCAGATTGTTCACAGAACTGGGTAAGCCTCTTTGCATCAGAGTGCTTGTGAGCAGTGGGCTCAGAAAGTGGTTTTGACTCTTTTTGCCCTCTCAGAATGAAATCTAGAAAGTCGGTTTTATCTAATACAAGAGAAATTGGGAATGTGCCCCAGTACTGAACTATAAAAAGATTCTGGGAAGGGAATTAGCAAGTCTCATTGACAGGGCTTTAAACTAGCTTCAAAGGGGGAAGGGGCTGAAACCAGTCCCCCCAGACAGGAGTCTGAGGGTGGTAAGCTGGAGTCAGGGGCAAAACCAGCAGCCCAGCTGAAGAGCATGTACACTAATGCATGAAGTATGGGCAACAAACATGAGGAGCTGGAAGCCTTGTTGCAGCACGAAAGATATGATGTAGTTGCCATCACGGAGACGTGGTGGGATGACTCGCATGACTGGAGCGCTGCAATTGACAGCTACAGGCTATTCAGGAGAGACAGGCGGGGAAGAAGGGGTGGAGGGGTGGCCCTGTACATCAGGGAGGCTCTTGATGCCATTGAGCTAGAGATCAGGGATGATCGGGTTGAGTGCGTGTGGGTGAGAATTAGAGGGAAGACCAGCAGGGCAGACATCCTGGTTGGAGTCTGTTATAGACCACCCAACCAGGAGGAGGATGTTGATGAAGCATTCTCTAGGCAGCTAAAGGCTGATATCTGCTGGGATCACAACATAGCAGAGAGGAGGCAATCTAAGAGGTTCTTAGAGTGCATGGAGGACAGCTTCTTATCCCAGGTGCTGCGCGAGCCTACCAGGGGTAAGGCTATGCTTGACCTTCTCTTCACCAACAGGGAAGGGCTGGTGGGTGATGTGGTGGTTGGAGGGTGTTTAGGCACCAGTGACCATGAGATAATTGAGTTTTCAGTATTCATCCAAGCCAAGAGGGGGAGCAAGAAGACCTCCACTCTGGACTTCCGGAGGGCAGACTTCAGGCTACTCAAGGAACTAACTCAGAAGGTTCCTTGGGAAACAGCCCTTAGAAACAAAGGGGTCCAGGAGAGCTGGACCTACTTCAAGAAAGAACTCTTGAAGGCGCAGGAACAGGCTGTGCCAGTGTGCCGGAAGATGAGGCGCCGGGGCAGACGGCCAGCCTGGATGGGTAATGAACTTCTAAAGGAACAAAGGGAAAAAAAGAGGGTGTATTATCTTTGGAAAAAGGGGAGGCAACCCATGGAATGTTTAGGGATGTTGCTAGGTCTTGTAGGAAGAAAATTAGGAGGCAAAGCACATTTGGAGCTCAGACAGGCCTCTATACAATACAATACAATAATACAATACACCAGGTTGGAAGGGACCTTCAAGATCATTGCGTCCAACCCATCAAACAATCCAACCCACCCAACAACTAGACCATACAGCCAAGCACCCCATCAAGTCTTCTCCTGAACACCTCCAGTGAAGGTGACTCCACCACCTCCACGGGTAGCCGATTCCAATGGGCAATCACTCTCTCCGTGTAGAACTTCTTCCTAACATCCAGCCTAAACCTGCCCTGGCGCAGCCTGAGACTGTGTCCTCTTGTTCTGGTGCTGGCTGCCTGGGAGAAGAGGCCAACCTCTGCCTGGCTACAACCTCCCTTCAGGTAGTTGTAGAGAGCAATAAGGTCACCCCTGAGTCTCCTCTTCTCCAGGCTAAGCAACCCCAGCTCCCTCAGCCTTTCCTCATAGGGCTTGTGTTCCAAACCCCTCACCAGCTTTGTTGCCCTTCTCTGGACATGTTCCAGCAAGTCAACATCCTTCCTGAACTGAGGGGCCCAGAACTGGACACAGTACTCAAGATGTGGCCTTCTCTGCTGTGAAGGACAACAAAAAGTCCTTCTATAAATATATTAATAGCAAGAGGAAGGGCAAGGAGAAGCTCCACTCCTTGGTGGGCATGGAGGGGAATATTGTAACAAAGGATGAGGAAAAGGCAGAGGTGCTTAACACCTTCTTTACCTCAATTTTTCCTAGCAGGACAGAACGGCTTCCAGACAGCTGGCCTGCAGAGCTGGCAGAAGGAGCCAGGGAGCAGCATAGTTTTCCCCTGTTCCAGGATGGGACAGTTAGAGATCTTCTCAGCTGCTTGGACCCCCACAAGTCCATGGGACCGGATGGGATCCATCCTAGGGTGCTGAGGAAGCTGGCGGATGAGCTGGCCAGGCCGCTCTCCATCATTTTTCAGCAGTCCTGGCTCACTGGAGAGGTCCCAGAAGACTGGAAGCTGGCCAACGTGGTGCCCATCCACAAGAAGGGCCAGTTGGAAGAGCCGGGGAATTATAGGCCTGTCAGCCTGACCTCAGTGCCAGGCAAGATTATGGAATGTGTCATCTTGAGTGCGATCACACGGCACTTACAGGATGGACAGGGGCTCAGGCCTAGCCAGCATGGATTTAGGAAGAGCAGGTCCTGCCTGACCAACCTGATCTCCTTCTATGATCAGGTGACCTGCCTGGTGGATGTGGGGAGGCCTGTGGATGTGGTCTACCTGGAACTCAGCAAGGCCTTTGACACAGTCCCCCACAGCAAACTCCTGACCAAGCTGGCAGCCCATGGCTTGGACAGGATCACACTGTGTTGGGTTAGGAACTGTCTGGAGGGCCAAGCCCAGAGAGTGGTGGTGAATGGTGCCACATCCAGCTGGTGGCCTGTCACTAGTGGTGTGCCCCAAGGATCAGTGCTGGGCCCCATGCTTTTCAACATCTTATTGATGATCTGGATGAGGGCATTGAGTCCATCATCAGTAAATTTGCAGATGACACCAAGCTGGGGGCAGGAGTTGATCTGCTGGAGGGCAGAGAGGCTTTGCAGAGGGACCTCGACAGTCGGGACAGATGGGCAAAGACCAATGGCATGAGATTTAACACATCCAAGTGCCGGGTTCTGCACATTGGCCACAACAACCCCAGGCAGCACTACAGGCTGGGGTCAGAGTGGCTGGAGAGCAGCCAAACAGAGAGGGACCTGGGGGTGCTGGTTGATGGGAAGCTGAACATGATCCAGCAGTGTGCCCAGGCAGCCAAGAGGGACAACCACATCCTGGCCTGCATTCGGAATAGTATGGCCAGCAGGAGCAGGGAGGTCATTGTGCCCCTGTACTCTGCTTTGGTTAGGCCGCACCTTGACTCCTGTGTCCAGTTCTGGGCCCCTCAGTTTAAGAAGGACATCGAGACACTTGAACGTGTCCAGAGGAGGGCAACAAGGCTGGTGAGAGGCCTTGAGCACAAGCCCTGTGAGGAGAGGCTGAGGGAGCTGGAGCTGTTTAGCCTGGAGAAGAGGAGGCTCAGGGGCGACCTCATTGCTCTCTACAACTACCTGAAAGGTAGTTGTAGCCAGGAAGGGGTTGGCCTCTTCTCCCTAGCAACCAGCACCAGAACAAGAGGACACAGTCTCAAGCTGCACCAGGGGAAGTTTAGGCTGGAGGTGAGGAGAAAGTTCTTCACCGAGAGAGTGATTCGTCATTGGAATGGGCTGCCCGGGAGGTGGTTGAGTCTCTGTCCCTGGAGGCGTTCAAGAGGGGACTGGATGTGGCACTTGGTGCCATGGTCTAGTTGTGAGGCTGTGGTTACAGGTTGGACTCGATGATCTTCAAGGTCTCTTCCAACCTTGGTTATTCTATTCTATTCTATTCTATTCTATTCTATTCTATTCTATTCTATTCTATTCTATTCTATTCTATTCTATTCTATTCTATTTGGAGGCAACTGAATTGTGAGCAGGGATGAGATACCAGAATCACGACTTCTGGTGATTTATACATGTACTGGTTGTTTTATCTGGTTTCCACACCTGTTTTGAAAAGCCTTGATGAAAGTCTTCCATCTGGGATACATTTTTATTGTCCAGGAGTAATTTCAGAGTGAATATTTGAGGTTCTGCTTGTTCTGGTGCTGGTTGCCAGGGAGAAGAGGCCAACCTCCCTCTGGCTACAACTACCTTTCAGGTAGTTGTAGAGAGCCTGAGGTCGCCCCTGAGCCTCCTCTTCCCCAGGCTAAACAGCCCCCAGCTCCCTCAGCCTCTCCTCACAGGGCTTATGCTCAAGGCCTCACCAGCCTGTTGCCCTTCTCTGGACACGTTCAGAGTCTCAATGTCCTTCTTAAACTGAGGGGCCCAGAACTGGACACAGGACTCAAGGTGTGGCCTAACCAAAGCAGAGTACAGGGGCACAATGACTTCCCTGCTCCTGCTGGCCACACTATTCTTGATGCAGGCCAGGATGTGGTTGTCCACCTGCCTGGCACACTGGGATCATGTTCAGCTTCCCATCAACCAGCACCCCCAGGTCCCTCTCTGTTTGGCTGCTCTCCAGCCACTCTGGACCCCAGCCTGTGGTGCTGCCTGGGGGTTGTTGTGGCCAATGTGCAGAACCCGGCACTTGGATGTGTTAAATCTCATGCCATTGGTCTTTGCCCATCTGTCCCGACTGTCGAGGTCCCTCTGCAAAGCCTCTCTGCCCTCCAGCAGATCAACTCCTGCCCCCAGCTTGGTGTCATCTGCAAATTTACTGATGATGGACTCAATGCCCTCATCCAGATCATCAATAAGATGTTGAAAAGCATGGGGCCCAGCACTGATCCTTGGGGCACACCACTAGTGACCAGGCCACCAGCTGGATGTGGCACCATTCACCACCACTCTCTGGGCTTGGCCCTCCAGACAGTTCCTAACCCAACACAGTGTGATCCTGTCCAAGCCATGGGCTGCCAGCTGGTCAGGAGTTTGCTGTGGGGGACTGTGTCAAAGGCCTTGCTGAGTTCCAGGTAGACCACATCCACAGGCCTCCCCACATCCACCAGGCAGGTCACCTGATCATAGAAGGAGATCAGGTTGGTCAGGCAGGACCTGCTCTTCCTAAATCCATGCTGGCTAGGCCTGAGCCCCTGTCCATCCTGTAAGTGCCGTGTGATCGCACTCAAGATGACACATTCCATAATCTTGCCTGGCACTGAGGTCAGGCTGACAGGCCTATAATTCCCGGCTCTTCCAACTGGCCCCTTCTTGTGGATGGGCACCACGTTGGCCAGCTTCCAGTCTTCTGGGACCTCTCCAGTGAGCCAGGACTGCTGAAAAATGATGGAGGAAAGCTGACCTGGCCAGCTCATCCGCCAGCTTCCTCAGCACTCCTAGGATGGATCCCATCCGGTCCATGGACTTGTGGGCGTCAAGCAGCTGAGAAGATCTCTAACTGTCCCATCCTGGAACAGGGGAAAACTATGCTGCTCCTGGCTCCTTCTGCCAGCTCTGCAGGCCAGCTGTCTGGAAGCCGTTCTGTCCTGCTAGGAAAAATTGAGGTAAGAAGGTGTTAAGCACCTCTGCCTTTTCCTCATCCTTTGTTACAATATTCCCCTCCATGCCCACCAAGGAGTGGAGCTTCTCCTTGCCCTTCCTCTTGCTATTAATATATTTATAGAAGGACTTTTTGTTGTCCTTCACAGCAGAGAAGGCCACATCTTGAGTACTGTCCAGTTCTGGGCCCCTCAGTTCAGGAAGGATGTTGACTTGCTGGAACATGTCCAGAGAAGGGCAACAAAGCTGGTGAGGGTTTGGAACACAAGCCCTATGAGGAAAGGCTGAGGGAGCTGGGGTTGCTTAGCCTGGAGAAGAGGAGACTCAGGGGTGACCTTATTGCTCTCTACAACTACCTGAAGGAGGTTGTAGCCAGGCAGAGGTTGGCCTCTTCTCCCAGGCAGCCAGCACCAGAACAAGAGGACACAGTCTCAGGCTGCGCCAGGGCAGGTTTAGGCTGGATGTTAGGAAGAAGTTCTACACGGAGAGAGTGATTGCCCATTGGAATCGGCTACCCGTGGAGGTGGTGGAGTCACCTTCACTGGAGGTGTTCAGGAGAAGACTTGATGGGGTGCTTGGCTGTATGGTCTAGTTGTTGGGTGGGTTGGATTGTTTGATGGGTTGGACCAATGATCTTGAAGGTCCCTTCAACCTGGTGTATTGTATTATTGTATTGTATTGTATAGAGGCCTGTCTGAGCTCCAAATGTGCTTTGCCTCCCTAATTTTCTTCCTACAAGACCTAGCAACATCCCTAAACATTCCATGGGTTGCCTCCCCTTTTTTCCAAAAGATAATACACCCTCTTTTTTCCCTTTGTTCCTTTAGAAGTTCATTACCCATCCAGGCTGGCCGTCTGCCCCGGCGCCTCATCTTCCGGCACACTGGCACAGCCTGTTCCTGCGCCTTCAAGAGTTCTTTCTTGAAGTAGGTCCAGCTCTCCTGGACCCCTTTGTTTCTAAGGGCTGTTTCCCAAGGAACCTTCTGAGTTAGTTCCTTGAGTAGCCTGAAGTCTGCCCTCCGGAAGTCCAGAGTGGAGGTCTTCTTGCTCCCCCTCTTGGCTTGGATGAATACTGAAAACTCAATTATCTCATGGTCACTGGTGCCTAAACACCCTCCAACCACCACATCACCCACCAGCCCTTCCCTGTTGGTGAAGAGAAGGTCAAGCATAGCCTTACCCCTGGTAGGCTCGCGCAGCACCTGGGATAAGAAGCTGTCCTCCATGCACTCTAAGAACCTCTTAGATTGCCTCCTCTCTCTTATGTTGTGATCCCAGCAGATATCAGCCTTTAGCTGCCTAGAGAATGCTTCATCAACATCCTCCTCCTGGTTGGGTGGTCTATAACAGACTCCAACCAGGATGTCTGCCCTGCTGGTCTTCCCTCTAATTCTCACCCACACGCACTCAACCCGATCATCCCTGATCTCTAGCTCAATGGCATCAAGAGCCTCCCTGATGTACAGGGCCACCCCTCCACCCCTTCTTCCCCGCCTGTCTCTCCTGAATAGCCTGTAGCTGTCAATTGCAGCGCTCCAGTCATGCGAGTCATCCCACCACGTCTCCGTGATGGCAACTACATCATATCTTTCGTGCTGCAACAAGGCTTCCAGCTCCTCATGTTTGTTGCCCATACTTCATGCATTAGTGTACATGCTCTTCAGCTGGGCTGCTGGTTTTGCCCCTGACTCCAGCTTACCACCCTCAGACTCCTGTCTGGGGGGACTGGTTTCAGCCCCTTCCCCCTTTGAAGCTAGTTTAAAGCCCTGTCAATGAGACTTGCTAATTCCCTTCCCAGAATCTTTTTATAGTTCAGTACTGGGGCACATTCCCAATTTCTCTTGTATTAGATAAAACCGACTTTCTAGATTTCATTCTGAGAGGGCAAAAAGTCAAAACCACTTTCTGAGCCCACTGCTCACAAGCACTCTGATGCAAAGAGGCTTACCCAGTTCTGTGAACAATCTGACCTACACACTTTTGTTCTTTCAACTGAAGAGGGAGAGTAAAATTATTATTCATGTAGTTGCACAATTTAAAGATCCTTACATAGCTGGAAGACTGCATATGCATGAAAGAAAGAAGCAGGAAAGTTTGGAATTTGGGGCTTTATTTTCAATGATAAAATAACAATTTCTGAACTGACTGTAGCAATGTACATCTGTAAGAGCTACTAATTATCAATTTTACCTGCAGTTAAAGCCTAAGTGTGGTAAAAATGTAGACCTGATCTGAGCAGTCAGAAGCTTGCCAGAAGAGGCTACCATTCACTGTCGTTCTCAGATTCCCCATTTGCCTCACTATGGCTCTGCTGCCTGTATTTATAGATTTATAGAATATCTTGGACTAGAAGGGACCTTAAAAAACATCCAGTTCAAACCACCTGCCATGGACAGGAACACCTTCCACTAGACCAAATTACCTAAGGCCTCATCCAACCTGGCCTTGAATACCTCCAGGGAAGGGGCATCCACAACCTCCCTGGGCAAACTGTTCCAGTGTCTCACCACCCTTACTGTAAACATTTCTTTCTAATATCCAGTCTAAATCTAACTTCCTCAAGCTTCAACTCATTCCCTCTCACCCTGTCACAACATCCCCTTGTAAAAGTCCCTTCCTGGCTTTCTTGTAGGCCCCCTTCCAGTTCTGGAAGGTTACTATAGGTCATCCCCAGAGCCTTCTCTTCTCCAGGCTTAACAGCCCCAACTCTCATAGCCTGTCCCCATAGCAGAGGCGCTCCAGCCACCTAATTATGCTCATGGTCCTCCTCTGGACCTGTTCCAGCAGTTCAATATATTTCCTGCTTCAACACTAGCACAGATCCATGTTGCTGAAGGCTTCACTCAGGAGTAGCATAGATGCATCTGTTCTAGCCTATGTTCCAAAGAGAGTCTGCCTGGGTTTCTAACTGGAATTTTTTATCACTACACAAATTCCATTTCAGATCTGAATGCCCTTTAACGTCTGGTCTCTTCTTTTCACAGAGGCTAAACTCCAATTCTCAACTGTCTATAGTTGTTTCAGGGCTTCAAATAATTTACTAGGATCTGTGTTTTGTCTCCATATATAAAAATAGCTTGGACATATTTACAAGCTTAATTTAATGTCTGTCAATGCCAAAATTGTCTCCAGTCTGAATAACTTTGTCAGTTGATTTACAGTGCGATTAAAACTAATATCCAATGGAACAGTTATTTAAGAAATCCAAAGTCCTGAGTTAATATTGATTAACAGACAGTTAAGTCTATCTACACATCTAGATACTTCAACAGTAATTCTTTGTTCTTTGCCTGATCAGGCATTAATATGGGATTGCACTAGGCCATCTTAGCATACTTCTTACATCATTTTTCATAGCATTGTTAACATCCCCCTGATGAGTAGATATGTTCAGGCTGTTTCATCAGTTGTTAACTAATTTGCCAAAATGTCTAATTTTGTGAGTCATGAGTTTTATTCACTGTAATGATCTGAGTAGCATTTCATTAAAATCCCTGATTGTTAAACCAATGTTAACTTCTGTACAGCAAATTTATTACTTGCAAAGAACTATCATATTTATATCCAGCCTGCAGACCAAGTGGAATATGATAGTAGTAGCAGAAGGAATAGAAGACTCACAGTCAAACACCACGTTGACAGAGAATGAGAGCCCTCCCATTTCCCAGGAGAGAACATATTTGATAATCTATAAATAGGAAAAATTCTTGGTGGTGTCCTCTATGTCTTGTGTGTACAGGTAAGCCAGCATACATATGCTGTAAAATGCTGGCATATACATATGCTGTAAAATTTTGATTACAGATTTGTAATAATTCATTAAGTTTTATCTTCTTGATATCAGCTTGTGTTTAGTAAGCAATTACCAGGAAGAAACTCTTTTTTTCAATCCTTCCTGCTACAGACATCAGGCAACATATCCAGAAAGCATTTCAGTGAAAGAACCCAGGTTCTTTCACTGTGAATTGCTGTGAGCAACGGTCCCCATGCAGTTATTGTACATTCAAGTTCAGAAGTAAATGTAGCAGTAAGTATAAGTCCTGGCACTTCTTAAATATTCTAAGACAAAAGTAATCAGAACCAAGAGAGACTGAGGAAACTAACTCCTCACTCTTTGCAGCAGTTTTGTTTCAAAATATCTTTAGCACTAAAAATACTATTCAAGGAAGTGTTACTAAAATATAAGAGGAAATATTCTTGTCAGTGATGGTGATAGAGACATAAACAGAAGAGTGCTGAATAATTGTCCTACTATAAAATAACTCTACATATATATTTAGGTAGGAACTGCCCACAAAGCTGTCTTGTAGAATTAGTAAAACACACCAGTCAACATCAGCCCTTCTGAAGGTTTAGCAAGGAGACCAAGGGGAACATCGTAAAGATTCATACTTGAAAAGTGTAATCATTTTCTGTTTGGAGCATGAAGTTTGTCCATGATGCAAAGAGAAAAGCCCAGGGAAACTAGAGAATAAGCTATTTGGGATGAAGTTTTCTTTTCCTTCTAATATCATTCTCTGAGGGGCTGTTAAAAGTTGAAAATCTGATGAGAATTCACAGGGACTAAAGTCTTGTCCTAACATCACTTGCCAATGAGATGAAGGGGAGAAATATATACTGATTATCACTGACTGCTCTGGAGGAGGATTTCAGGAGAGTAGAAATGGATTTACTCAACACCAAAGGAACCAAAAGCAGGGAACACAAGGTGGCAAGAATATAATTGCAATGTATGCACACTTCTTTCTATATGGGCAACAATCTTCAGTCATGGTACTCAGATAAACAGAGTATGATTTACCAGTTACTGCAGTGAGTTGTTTCTACAAACCTTGTCAATGTTCCATCAACAGGATGCAAATAATCATTAATCTTTACTTGCTATTGTATTCAGACGATAATTGGATAACACAACACTCACATCTATCCAAAATAATGAGCATACACTGTTTGCATACTCTTTCCAATGGTAAAGATC
>JAWKAJ010000284.1:0-18511 GCA_033816785.1 Picus viridis
GATCATCGCATCCAACCCATCAACCAATCCAACCCACCTAAACAACTAAACCATGGCACCAAGCACCCCATCAAGTCTCCTCCTGAACACCTCCAATGATGGTGACTCCACCATGTCCCCGGGCAGCCCATTCCAATGGGCAATCACTCTCTCTGTATAGAACTTCCTCCTAACATCCAGTCTAAATCTCCCCTGGTGCAGCCTGAGACTGTGTCCTCTTGTTCTGGTACTGGCTGCCTGGGAGAAGAGACCAACCTCTGCCTGGCTACAACCTCCTTCAGGCAGTTGTAGAGAGCAAGAAGGTCACCCCTGAGTCTCCTCTTCTCCAGGCTAAGCAACCCCAGCTCCCTCAGCCTTTCCTCATAGGGCTTGTGTTCCAAACACGTGGTGAAAGCTGTTTGAGTGAAAATCTGCCCTTTGCTTACATACAAATTTTTCCTGGAGAAGTTCAGGATATGCAGTTACAAAACCGGTGGTTTTTGTTTGTTTGTTTGGGGTTTTTTGTTTTTTAAATAATCTATTTTAAGAGTACAAGACTGCACAGAGACACTGCCATCCCTGGTAGCAGCAAACAGCATATATATAATAGAGACATATCTTTCCTATTCCTACACAAGACCTTGATTTCATATGTAATGCTGATCCAATAAATACAGTGACATGTGTAGCTACCTGTCATGCGTTAGCTTTAGCTAACAACCAAACTTCCACCCAGCTACTCACACACTCCTAATGCTCAGCAGGACAGAAGAACAAACCCAGAAATGATAAAAATGTGCACTCGATGCCACTGTCCATGTCACCCACAAAGATGCTGAGCAAGACAGGTCCCAGGACTGATCCCTGAGGGACTCCGCTTGTCACTGGCCTCCACTGGGACATGGACCCGTTGACAGCCACTCTTTGGGTGCGGCCATCAAGCCAGTTCTTTATCCATCTAGTGGTCAACCCATCAAACCCATGTGTCGCCAGCTTGGAGACCAGGAGGTGGTGCGGGACAGTGTCGAAGGCTTTGCTCAAGTCCTGGTAAACGACATCAGTTGCTTGCCCCTCATCTATTAATGCTGTCACCTGATCATAGAAGGCCACCAGGTTTGTCAGGCAGGATTTGCCCTTGGCAAAGCCATGCTGACTCTTCCCAATCACCTCTTCACTATTCTTCCGAGTCATTAGTGCCTCCAGGAGGATCTGCTCCATGATCTTTCCGGGCACAGAGGTGAGACTGACTGGCCTGTAGTTCCCCGCTTCCTCCTTCTTGCCCTTTTGAAAATGGGAGTAATGTTTCCCCTTTTCCAGTCTGTGGGGACTTCCCCACTCTGCCATGACTTCTGGAATATAATAGAAAGGGGCTTGGCAACCTCATCTGCCAGTTCTCTCAGCACCCGTGGGTGTATCCCGTCGGGTCCCATGGACTTGAACACTTTCAGGTTCTTCAGGTGATCACAAACCTGAGCTTCACTTATGATGGGCAGTTCTTCCTCCCCGTCCCTGGCATCGTCTGCCATGACACCAGGAGTGTGGCTGGAGGCCCTTGCAGTGAAGACTGAGGTAAAGAAGTGATTGAGTACCTCAGCCTTTTCCACATCACTTGTGACTAATTCACCACTATCCTTTCTGAGGGGGCCCACACCTTCCCTAGTCTTCTTCTTCTTGCCATTAATATACCTATAGAAATTCTTAGTGTTCCCTTTAACCTCCCTGGCTAGATTCAGTTCAAACTCTGCTTTGGCTTTCCTAACCAGGCCTCTTGCTGCTCGGGCAGCTTCCTTATATACCCCCTGTTCTATCTGTCCTTCCCTCCACTTCCTGTAGAGTTTCTTTTGAAGTGATAGTGTGTCCAGCAGCTCCTTGTTCATCCAGGCAGGCCTCCTAGCATTCCTTCCTGCTTTTCTCCTTGTAGGTATACATAGCTCCTGGACACAGAGAAGGTGGTCCTTGAATACTGACCAGCTGTCCTGGGTCCCTCTTCCCTTCAGGGCTTCATCCCAGGACACTTTGTCTAGCAGATCCCTGCAGCGATCGAAGTCTGCATGCCTAAAGTCTAGGGTCGTAAGCTTAGAATATGTCCTCCTGATTGCCCTGAGGATATTAAATTCAACTGCTTCATGGTCACTTCAGCCAAGGCCGTCTCTGAGCCTCACATTTGTTACCAGCCCTTTCCTGTTGGTGAGAACAAGGTCCAGCGTAGCACCTTTTCTTGTTGGTTCCTCTACCATTTGGAGGAGGAAGTTGTCTTCTATGCAGTCCAGGAACATCCTGGATTGCTGATGCCTTGCTGTGTTGTCCCTCTAGCTGATGTCAGGGTGGTTGAAATCCCCCATGAGGACCAGGGCTTGTGACCTGGAAGCCGCTTCTATTTGCCTGTGCAGAGCCTCATCTGCTTGGTTCTGCTGGTCAGGTGGCCTGTAGGAGACCCCCACAGTAATATCTCCTTCCCCTGTCTTGCCTTTAATTCTAACCCATACACTCTCAACCAACTCATCATGCCTCCCCAGGTGGAGTTCTGCTGATTCCAGCTGGTTGTTGACATAGAGGGCAACCAACACCTCCTCCTCTCCTTCCCTGCCTATCCTTCCTAAAAAGCTTATACCCATCTATCCCTACGTTCCAGTCGTGGGAGTCGTCCCACCAAGTTTCGGTGATGCCCACTATGTCATGGCGTCCCAGCATCACGGTGGCCCTTAACTCATCTTGTTTGTTGCCCAAGCTGCGTGCATTTGCATAGAAGCACTTCAGCTGGGCTGGCCCTGTCGTCCTCCTGTGCCAACTCCCCTTGGTTTCCACAGGGTGTCCTGGTGTGTCATTTGTGTCTTGCCTCAGGGCAGCAAGCTGAGAGCCCCTACTGGCTCTCCATCCCTCCACCTCAGGTGATCTGCCCCTCTGCTTGTCACAGGCCAGCAGGAGACCACCAACCCCTCCCCCTTCAAATCTAGTTTAAAGCCCTGTCTATGAGCCCTACCAATTCCTGCCCCAGGATCCTTTTCCCCCTCTGGGACAAGTGTGTCCCATAAGTTGTTTTTAGCTCTGCTGCCTTGAAAACCAAACCATGATTGTAGAACCCAAATCCCTGCCGATGGCACCAGTCCCTGAGCCATGAATTGACCTGTTGGCTCTTCCACAATGTTCCCCTCATCCATGGTTGACATTAGAGGGATAGCAGAGAACACTACTTGAGATCCTGACCCCTTTAGCAGGTGCCCTAACGTTCTGAAATCTCTTTTAATTGACCGTGAGCCTCGCATAGTTGTGATCGTCACTACCCACCTGAAAGACCAGCAGTGGGTAGTAGTCTGAAGGGCTCACAAGTTTGGGAATTTTGCCTACTATGTCCTTTACTTGGGCACCAGGGAGGCAGCAGATCTCCCTATGAAATGGGTCTGGTCTGCATATTGGGCCCTCTGCTCCCTTCAGTAGGGAGTCTCCTATAACGATGACCCTACAAGGTTTCCTTTCTGGACTAGTTTTGATAGCTGGCCTGAGGGAACCTGTCATTGGTGCAGCTTCTGTCTTCCTTGAGTCCTCATCCTCACCTATGACCTGCTCCTCCTGCAGAGCCTCATACCTATTCTGAACCTGCCCTGTAGGCAGCGTGCTGCTCAAAGTAGCACGCTGTCTCCGTCTGCCCTTCTTCCGTCGGGCAGAGACCTGCTCCCATTGGCCCTGCTCGTGTGGGTTACTGCAGGGAGGCTGAGAGGCTAGCTGATGGGAAGGTATCAAACTCCCTGCTCCACTGAGAGTTACCCCCTGTTCTGGTTCGGTCGAAGTTAGATTGTGGGAATAGTCAGTGTTCCTTTCACTGTCTCTTATAGCTCTAAGCCTTTCTACCTCTTCCTTTAGTTCAGCCACCATGCTCATCAGATCGCTGATCTGCTCAAAACTCACACAGGAGTTGTTCCTTCCATCCTCCATATCGAGTGCCAGGTCCCAGCACTCATGGCAGCCACCTACCTGAACACCTGCATGCTTGTGAGTGGCCTCTGTTTGGGTGCCAACTGTTCTTCTACTAGCCTTACTTCTAGTAGTAACCATGTTGCAGTAACCACCCTCTGAATCACCCTCTGAATCACCCTCACATCACTTACACATTTAATTTTCAGAAAGAGAGTAATCCCTTTAGAAGGGATGAGTCTGTTTCAAAAGTACTTTAATACTATGCTTGAGTGACGCTTGTGGATTCATTCAGAAAGTGTATGACTCTACTAAGTACATGTCATATGAAATCTTTGTAATTAATCCATAACTTTAATGCTTATTGAACTTTAAACTAAGCATAAGACCACTTCTGTTTAACATCTTTATCAATGATCTTCATGAGAAGTTAGAGGGCTCAACATTAGTAAATTTGCAGATGACACCAAGTTAGGTGCAAGTGTTGATCTGCTTGAGTGTAGGGAGTTTCCATAGAGAGACTTAGATTGGGTCAGTGGGCTGAGGTCAACAGTATGTACTTCAAGACCAAGTGTTAGATCCTGCAGCTGGGCCACAAAAACCCCATGCAATGCTATGGGCTTAGGAAAATGTGGCTTGAAAGTTGTCCAGTACAAAGGGACTTGGGGGTTCTAATCAACAAGCAGCTGAATATGAGACAGCACTGTGTTCAGGTGGCTAAGAAGGCCAAAGGCAAGTTAACCTGTATCAAAAACAGTGTGTCCAGCAAGGGTAGGGTAGGGATCATGCCCCTGTACTTCGCCCTGTTGAAGCCACAGGTTGAGTACTGTGTTCAATTTTGGGCACCTCAGACAGTGAGGTCTTGGAATGCATCAAAAGAAAAGCAACAAGGCTGGTGAAGGGCCTAGAGGATAATCACCTTCTACAGCTTTCTGAGAGGACAATATAGAGTGATAGGTGCTGGTCTCTTCTCACAGATTGTAGAACAAGGGAGAACAGTCTCAAGCTGCACCAGGTTAAGTTTAGGCTAGAAACTTGGGAGAAAAAATTTCACTGAAAAAGTAGTCAAGCATTGGAACAGGCTGCCTAGAGAGGTGGTTGACTCAGAATCCCTGGATGTGTTTAAAGGTCTTTTAGATGTGGGACTTATGTGGTTTAGTGGTGAACATGGTAGTGTAGGGTTAATGGTTGAACTTGATGATCTCAAGGGTTTTTTCCAACCTGAATGATTCTGTGACTTTATATAGGAGAAGAAATAACCAAACTCTAAACAGTGACCCACCTATTTTATAGGTAATTCAGATATTTGAATCTACATTTTTGGGAAATAACAGTTGGCAATTCAATTTGGTAGCTGTTTCTAAGTGTTCTTTGTCCTTCTGAACTTGACTTAGAGCTGTCATTGGTTGAAATAATGCTTAAAAACTATGTTGAAATAAAGTTTGAAAAGATCAGTTACTGCTTGCTCTTTCCAGTTAAAAACAAAACCAAAATGACCAAAAAGAAAAATTAGGTTACTTCTTATCTACACTGGTCTGGGTTCCATCAGCTGACAAAATACTGCAAGATATTTCCTGAGATTTACTTGAATCCCAGCAGCATGCACTGCTCAGATTCAAGCAAACTGTGATCAAGTTAAAAAGAGAGGGGTTTACATTTTGTAGGCTTTGTAAGACCACCTTTCTGCCTAACTATAGAGAAAGACTCTGGATATCTTGGAAGCAGCTGCTCACCACAATGAATTTAAAAAGTGAATTATTTTGGTGAACTATCCTTCCCTACAAGCACAACTATTTCATGTGTGATTTTATTCCAGTCTGAATATGAGTGTTTGGGCAGTCAGCTTGCTAAGGGCTTTTAAAATGTGTTTGTACAAAAGACAAGTGAATATGGGTAAACTTCAGTCTCATTTAAAAGGTTAAATCTATTCTGTAGGCTCCATCTTATTCTATTACTTTTATTTATATCAGTAATATAAATTGACATATGGAAGCGAAGCCCTAATTAAGTACTCAGGCTCCCTCAAAGTGCTTCATCACTGCAAATGGAAGGGATTATGTACCAGACACGTAAAAAAAAATATTAAAGAATTTCTTGGCTGTGAGATGTTTGAAGTGGAACATGGGCCGTAAAATTTGGTCAGTGTATTTAAGACAATTCTAAATCTTTCCTACACTGTGTAAGTCATGTTGTAATAGGAGCACCACATGCTGACTTTGTTTTAGAATAGAATAAACCAGGTTGGAAGAGTCCTTCAAGATCATCGTGTCCAACCTATCAACCAATCCAACCCACCTAAACAACTAAACCATGGCACCAAGCACCCCATCAAGTCTCCTCCTGAACACCTCCAATGATGATGACTCCACCACTTGCATGGGCAGCCCATTCCAATGGGCAATCACTCTCTGTAGAGAACTTCTTCCTAACCTCCAGCCTAAACCTCCACTGGTGCAGCTTGAGACTGTGTCCTCTTGTTCTGGTGCTGCTTGCCTGGGAGAAGAGACCAACCTCTGCCTGGCTACAACCTCCCTTCAGGTAGTTGTAGAGAGCAAGAAGGTCACCCCTCAGTCTCCTCTTCTCCAGGCTAAGCAACCCCACCTCCCTCAGCCTTTCCACATAGGGCTTGTGCTCCAAACCCTCACCAATTTCGTTGCCCTTCTCTGGACACGTTCCAGCAAGTCAACATCCTTCCTAAACTGAGGGGCCCAGAACTAGACACAGGACTCAAGGTGTGGCCTAACCAGTGCAGTGTACAGGGGCAGAATGACCTCCCTGCTCCTGCTGGCCATACTGTTCCTGATGCAGGCCACGATGCCATTGGCCCTCTTGGCTGCCTGGCCACACTGCAGGCTCATGTTCAGCCTACCATCAACCAGTACCCCCAGTTCCCTCTCTGCCTGGACACTCTCCAGCCACTCTGAGCCCGGCCTGTAGCACTGCATGGGGTTGCTGTGGCCAATGTGCAGAACCCGGCACTTGGATGTGTTCAATCTCATGCCCTTGGATTCTGCCCATCTGTCCAGCCTGTCGAGGTCCCTCTGCAAAGCCTCTCTACCCTCCAGCAGATCAACTCCTGCTCCCAGCTTGGTGTCATCCACAAATACACTGATCATGGACTCATGGACTCATGGACTTTCTTTCATGGACCTCAACTATCTTCCATTGAGAAATATAGTCTTGAAGAACATTGCTTGCACTGATGCCAGTCATAATGCAATGATTCTTAACCAAATAAATCTGGGATTCTTTTTTCAAGTATTTGTTTCCAATGTCTTTTGCCAGTCAGAACAAGACTGTATAGAGCAACATAAACACTTGAAAATAAATGTGTTCTCCGAGAAAACTCAGAGTTCTGTTTCAAGTCAGAGCAGAATGGAGCACAGTCTAATCTTTGTTTCACCCAGGATGAATCTCTGCTTATTCGGTGTCACTGCGTTATTAAGGGCAACAAGGTTGGTGAGGGGTTTGGAACACAAGCCCTTTGAAGAGAGGCTGAGGGAGCTGGGGTTGCTTAGCCTGGAGAATAGGAGACTGAGGAGTGACCTTCTTGCTCTCTACAACTACCTGAAGGGAGGTTGTAGACAGGTGGAGGTTGGTCTCTTCTCCCAGGCAAACAGCACCAGAACAAGAGGACACAGTCTCAAGCTGCGCCAGGGCAGGTTTAGGCTCGAGGTGAGGAGAAAGTTCTTCACAGAGTACCTGCTATCAAGGAGTGCTCTCCCAAAGGTGAACATGTTCTCTATTCCTTCCTAATCATTAAGCACTAACTTCTGGACAGCGTAGCGTATGATATGACAGGGATTTTCTTCTATACAGAGAGTGATTGCCCATTAGAATGGGCTGCTCGGGGAGGTAGTGGAGTCACCATCATTGGAGGTGTTCAGAAGGAGACTTGATGGGGTGCTTGGTGCCATGATCTAGTTGTTTGGGTGGGTTGGATTGGTTGATAGTTTGGACGTGATGATCTTGAAGGTCTCTTCCAACCTGGTTTATTATTGTATTGTATTATTATAGAGATAACTGGTGTGGTAGTTTCAGGCTATGCCTGGAAATTTTTCCACAGATCATGAAAAGAAAGTGGTAGAATGTAAATAAATCACTATTGGATGTGAAAAGGAATATCATGATAAGTTCTACCAATCCCATTGTATAGACTACTAATAAAATTGGTCTATATAGCCTAACTCTCTCTTTCAGCTTTCTTTGCACTGGGAGACACTAATCCTGCTTCTGGCTGGCTTTGCTGACCTTGGCTATCTTCTTTGCTGTGACTAACAAACAACTCTCTGCTCTATCTCTTGTGCACAGGGGCAGGGGCTAGGGGAGCAGGGAAGGGGCAGCTACTAGGAGTCCCTCCTGGTTTTTGTCGAGGGGGTTCTTGTGCTGTTTATCAATTGTAAATATTGTATATTTTATACATATTCATTGCATTTAATTTTAGATTGTAGTTTTGCCTGTCAATACAGCTTTCATTTGCTTCCAATTGGGCTGGACTGGCAATGTAATGTTGAGGGGAATTTTCAACCCACCACAACTGGATTTCAGCATACCGTTGCAAACAATAATGTCCAGTATGTCAGAAGAATAGGTAAAAGGGAACAATCCTCAGAGAAATGCTTCATGTTAACATCTGCTTTCCTTCAGACAGTGCTAAAACAATTTCTGCAGCAGAAATATATTTAGAAAGGCTGAAGACAACAAGTACTTGCTACTCAAATTAGTTCTGTCATTGTTTAAGACTAACAGCACACAGAGAAGCAGAGACTTCCCTACACATATTCTTGGGCAAAAAATACTTAAGCTCATAGTGCATCCATACAACTCCTTACAATAACAGAAGCTATAGGCAGATGAAATACATGATCTTAGTCTAACTGGCCACACGATGCTATTTACAAACTCTGTGTAGTTCCCAGCCATGATGAGCATTATATCACCATTAAATTTCCCTTGTAATCAGTGCTGGTTAGGCCACACCTTGAGTCCTGTGTCCAGTTCTGGGCCCCTCAGTTTAGGAAAGATGTTGACTTGCTGGAACATGTCCAGAAAAGGCCAACAAAGATGGTGAAGGGTTTGGAGCACAAACCCTGCGAGGAGAGGCTGAAGGAGCTGGGATTGCTTAGTATGGAGAAGAGGAGACTGAGGGATGACCTTATTGCTCTCTACAACTTCCTGAAGGGAGGTTGTAGACAGGCAGCCGGTTGGTCTCTTCTCCCAGGCAAAGCAGCACCAGAACAAGAGGACACAGTCTCAAGCTGCACCAGGGGAGGTTTAGGCTGGAGGTGAGGAAGAAATTCTTCATGGAAAGAGTGATTGCCCATTGGAATGGGCTACCCAGGGAGGTGGTGGAGTCAAGGTGTTCAGGAGGAGACTTGATGGGGTGCTTGGTGCCATGGTTTAGTTGATTAGATAGTGTTGGATGATAGGTTGGACGCGATGATCTCAAAGGTCTCTTCCAACCTGGTCTATTCTATTCTATTCTATTCTATTCTATTCTATTCTATTCTATTCTATTCTATTCTATTCTATTCCATTCCATTCCATTCCATTCCATTCCATTCCATTCCAGCACACTGTGCACTGCACAAAGTAAGTTTGTCACCCAAAGATGTGGGGGTCGGGCTTATTTTTCTAAGTTTGGATCTTTTCCAACTGGTTAAGTCCTATTCTATTCTATTCTATTCTAGTCTAGTCTAGTCTAGTCTAAATGTAGAAACATTAACAGGAGAAACAGTGGGTTTATTACAATCTGACATATGCAGAATCTGAAACTAAAAGTTTCATCAAAGGCAGGACTTCACAGAGATATGCACATCCAACACTCCTGCTTGTTTGAACTGTGAATTATCTTTGCAGTTTCCATTATTTCTAAAGTTTCTCATCCATTATAAATATTTCTTTATGGTCTTAAAATGAGTATGTTGCTGAATCAGCCTGCCTTTCCTATGATACTTGAGCTGTGCCTCAGAGGGTGATGGATAGTGTCCTTAGAACCTGCCAAATGAACTGCAGCCCTTTTATTATTCCCTATTGCTCACATCAATAAAATGATTCTTCAAGATTAGTATCTGACAAGAATCTTCTACATGTGTATGTATTTCTATAAGCAGCAATATGGTCTGTGCTCATCCTGATATTTTTTTTGGATGATTGTCACTACTAAACACTCCTTTCTGCCAGTTTTGGAAGAAGATTGGTATTAAGTGTAACTGGCCTGTGTAACAAGAAAAAGATATGTCATTGGCACATTTCTACTTCAATACCTTGCAGATACTCATCTGCAACACTGTCAATATCAGAGAACATTTTTAATATTAGTAGTCATGCCCTTGTAAAAAAAAAACTATATTTGAAGGAGGAAGGGACTGAAACCGTCCCCCCAGACTGAGTCTGGGTAATAAGCTGGAGTCAGGGGTGAAAAAACCAGCAGCGCAGCTGCAGTGCATGTATACTAATGCATGAAGCACGGGTAACAAACAAGAAGAGCTGGAAGCCTTGTTCTGACAGGAAAGTTATGGCGTAGTTGCCATCACAGTCCATGGTGGGATGACTCAGATGATTGGAGTGCAGTAATTGATGGCTACAGGCTCTTCAGGAGAGAGACAGGCGAGGGAGAAGGGGTGGAGGGGTGGCTCTGTACATCAGGGAGGATCTAGACACCATAGAACTAGAGCTCAAGGATGATCAGGTTGAGTGCCTGTGAGTGAGAATTAGAGGGAAGGCCAACAAGGCTGACATCCTGGTTGGAGTCTGTTATAGACCACCCAACCAGCATGAAGAAGTTGATGAATTATTTTATAGGCAGCTGGAGGCTGTCTCAATATCACCAGACCTTGTGCTTATGGGCGATTTTAACCTGCCTGATATCTGCTGGGAACTTAACACAGCAGAGAGGAGGCAGTCTAGAAGGTTTTTAGAGTGTATGGAAGGTAGCTTCTTATCCCAGCTGCTGTGTGAGCCTACCAGGGGGTAAGGTTATGCTTGACCTTGTTTTTACAAAGAGAGAAGGGCTGGTGGGAGATGTGGTGGTTGGAGGCTGTCTGGAGACAGTGACCATGAGATAATTGAGTTTTCAAGTTGCAGTCAAGCTAAGAGGGGCTGCAACAAAACCTGCACTCTGGATTTCTGGAGGGCAGACTTCAGGTTACTCAGGGAACTAACTCAAAAGATACCTTGGGAACCAACCCTTAAAAACAAAGTGGTCCAGGAACATTTCTTCCATTCTGATAACTTACCCATTTTCTATCCTTGCTTACCTTTTCTTTCCATCCTCCTCATCTAGCAACAATGTAACATACACAGCAATTTTTACAAAATGTTATTAAGTAACCAAGAAATATTGAAAAAGTATAATTCATGCTTTTTTCAATTTGTTCAGCACTGTTGATTAATAAAATCAGAGAATGCTAAACATTAAGTTACCAAGCTAATCACCACCTGTCCAAGTAGAGAGAAGGCAAAAAAAAAAAAGATGTAATGTGTGTAACAGTGTTTAAGTGTTGCTCAAAGATATTGATACATTTGATTCACCCCAATATTCATAAGGTCTACTAAATTAATTATGCAACTCCAACAAACCACTGTCATCTGATTCTTCATGTCTCATCCTACATTATGAAATATCTTATACTTACATAAGCACCATAACAACATAAGGAAACAACATAAGGAAATTAAGGACATCACCCTACTTTAAATGAACCTGTGACAGAACAAGAGGACACATTCTCAAGCTGTGCCAGGTGAGGTTTAGCCTGGATACTAGGACGAAGTTCTTCACAGAAAGAGTGATTGGCCATTGGAATGTGCTGCCCAGGGAGGTGGTGAGTCACCATCACTGGAGGTGTTTAAGAAGAGACTGGATGAGGCACTTGGTACCATGGTTTAATTGATTAGATGGTGTTGGGTGATAGGCTGGACTTGATGATCTCAAAGGCCTTTTCCAACCTGGTTAATTCTATTCCCATTCCATTCCATTCCATTCCATTCCATTCCATTCTATTCTATTCTATTCTATTCTATTCTATTCTATTCTATTCTATTCTATTCTATTCTATTCTCAGCACTGTTAAGAAATACAGACAGTGTGGATGCTGTATAAGACCTAATACTCACTATTCTTACAACAACCCTTAAAATACATTGTATAGCTGATACTTTGCTTAGATTTTTCATAGCAGACATGGATGACCCAGTGACCTCAGCATTCCACCAGCTCTTTACTCCATATATTAAGAAATTGCCCTGCACTATGCCAGGGACACTGCAGCACAGTCAAAGTCTTAAGGAGTCTCACAGAATCTTACAGAGATGAGCTTACCAGAAAGCTGGGCGGGGTCTGGAACTGTTTGCAAGGGCATGCAGCAATAGAACAAGGATCAGTGGTTTTAAACTAGAGAAAAGTAGATTTAGATTGGACATTAAGAAGTTCTTTACCGTGAGGATGGTGGAACATGAACACAGGTTGTCCAGGCAGGTGGTAGAAGCCTTATCCCTGAAGGCATTCAAGGTCAGGTTTGATGGGGCTCCGAACAACCTGGTCTGGTTGGGCATGTTTCTGCTTAGTGCAGGGGGGTTGTACTAGATGACCTCTACAGGTCTTTTCCTATCCACTGCATTCCATGATTCTAATAAGACTGTCTTTAAGGTATGCACTACAAAACTGGGCTCACAACCCTCATCAAGTGAGCTCTGACTTGCTAGGTATAAAATGAGAAATATCTGAAACATGAGTCCCACCCAGTGATGAGTACATCAAAACACTAGGGTGGAGAAATGGAATAAAATGAGAGGTTATGCTGTTTCATATATTATTCACACCCCTGACAACTGTGCTGTAAAATGTTATCACTTTTCTGGTGCTGCAAGAAATGGCATTAGCATGGGGTTTTAGCAGATAGATAGCATTGAAAAGCTAGGGCACATTCTGAGCATATTTTGCAAACAAGGAATTAGTCTTTAAGACACAAAGTAATTTGCAGTACATAAACATATCATATGTGTGCAAGCCATCCAGTTATCCAGTGCTGAAGCAATTCAGCCACCTATGAAAAGGAAGTACAGCAGCCATTTCATGTTACTCAGACAGGTATTTGCTATGAATATTAATATGAAGCAGGAGCAGATATTCACATACAGAGCTGCAAGAAAGCTTCAATAGATTTTTGTTTAGACAATGAGCAAGGGACATTGAAAGGATATACATGCTGATAATGAATAAAAAAAAATCAGATACATTATTCAAACATGCTTGCATTTTAAAAGCATGTTTATAATATCAGTACAGCAAGTCACAAAGTTCCATCCTAAGCAACAAATTTTAATTCAGAAATCATCTTGGAGAATTGTGTGTGTTGGGTTTGGGTCTGGTGGGTGTCTGGTAACAGGGCAGGGTGTCTACAGGCTTGGGCTCATAAAAAGCTTCAAGAAGCAACACCCAGCTCCAAGCTGGATGTACCGGGCTGGCCAAGGTTGAGCTGATCAGTACCTTTTCAATAAACATATCTAAGAGGCTGTAAACCTGTTTGGCTAGTTCTTTTGTTGTAGGGTCCCTTTTGTTTGAGAGACAAGTGGAACAGGAGAGAGATTGAGGTTAGTGAGTAAGGAGAGAGAGGCATGCTGGAGCAGCCATTCTCCTTCAGCCTGTGGTAATATGACAGGCTGAAGTCTTTCAGCCCTTAGAGATTAAGAGTGGAAAAGTCTTCTTTCTGCAGCTTCTGTGGGACCCTGCTGGAACTGGAAGACTGATCACAAGGAAGACTGTGACCAGTGAAGTCTGTGCTGAAGCACTTAGTCACTGGGAGGATTACAGCCTCCAGGAGGGACCTGCAGTGGTGGATGTTCATGCAGGACTGTTTCCCATGGCAAGGATGCCACGTTGTCACAAAGAAGGGTTGTTGAGTAGTTTTTTTAAGTTCTGTTTGTATTTATCTCTCTACTACTCTGATTCAGTTATTTAACTGGTAGTTGTTTTGTTTAAATTAAATTAATTTTGGTTCTTTGAGTCAAATCTTTTCCCCTTTACCATAATTGGTGTGTTAGCCTTCACTGCCCTTTGTCTCAGCCATTGAGATTTTTGTTAGACTTTCTTCTTCCCATCCCAATGCAAAACAGGAGTGAGAGTCTGCAGAGTGCGTTGTTGACTGCTAAATGGGCAGTCAACTCTCTGCTATAGAACAGCAGAGAAATCATTTTGTTCTAAACCACATGAGGACAAGCAAATTATGCAATTCCACAATTACTAGTTACATTAAGATTAATCGTTGCAAGTGGAATTTACCCCTTTAGCTCATTAAGCTAATGGCATTTTCAGGAAACAGGTTACAATAATATAATAATACAATAAACCAGGTTGGAAGAGACCTTCAAGATCATTGCGTCCAACCCATCAACCAATCCAACCCACCTAAACAACTAGATCATGGCACCAAGCACCCCATCAAGACTCCTCCTGAACACCTCCAGTGATGGTGACTCCACCACCTCCCCGGGCAGCCCATTCCAATGGGCAATCACTCTCTCTGTATAGAACTTCCTCCTAACATCCAGTCTAAACTTGCCCTTGGCGCAGCCTGAGACTGTGTCCTCTTGTTCTGGTGCTGGCTGCCTGGGAGAAGAGACCAACCTCCACCTGTCCACAACCTCCTTCAGGTAGTTGTAGAGAGCAGTAAGGCCACCCCTCAGTCTCCTCTTCTCCAGGCTAAGCAACCCCAGCTCCCTCAGCGTCTCCTCACAGGGCTTGTATCAAACTATGTATCAAACATAGGTTGTATCAAACTCCACTTTTCTGCACAGCAGAAAGTTCTATGATCTGCTTTCATTTAGTTAGGTACCTAGGTGACTTGAGAGCAGTTTAACCAGTGTTTTACAGTCACTCTCTACAGCAAAGCAAAAGCACAGATTGTATATCATTTACGATTTCTCCATATCCAGTTGAGACTTATAAATCTATTTGGGAATTCATATGTTTATATTTTGCTGGCAAATCTTGAATGGGTGTGTCTGTATGTGTGTGTATGTGATTTTGGGAAGGTGAATATAAAGCATAGTATGGCTTTAACACTGATGCTTTTTAGCTAGATTATTTTGTTTCTTCTATTTCATAAACAATGTAATAAAAGATGCTGCTTAGTCAATAGAATATAATTATACTTTTTATACCAGCCTGTTTTGTGTTGCCAGTTTTCACATTAATCCTAGAATCCTATTTTTTTATCTGCCTTGAATTCCCATCTGAATACACGTCATACTACTGCATCCCTCACGGTGTCAATTCAGAGCTGAGCGTCAGTCTCTGCAAAGTTTCCCCAGCATTAGGTCAGAATACCAGGTCTCAGTACACAAAGTTCAGAGAACAACAACAAAAAGTAGCCAGAAATCTCAGGTGATTTTGTCAACACATCCAATAGACTCTCCACCCACCTTGAAGTTTCTGAGTATCTAAACTAAGTACCTGCACTAAATATCTAAACTAAGTATTGAGTTTCAAGTATCTAAACCTAAAGTATTTTGGCCAATACGTAATATAATTAATTTCTGTTTAGTTTAGTGACTTCTCTAGTCCTGTCATTTTACATGGGTTTTTCACTATTACAGAAAGATATTGTTCACTTTTGCTACTTTTGCTGGTGTCTCATCCTCAAGAGATAATGGTGAGGGAAAGACTGTGACCTGAATACAACACTGGAATTTTCAAGTTAGATGACTGTCGCCCCAAAGGCATTTGCTCTACAGACTTTGTTGCAGCTGACAACCTGGTGACCAACCTCGACTGAAGCACATGAGAGACAGGTAGTCCTTGTAGATTCCCTCACCACTATCAGCACATCTAATCTGAGGCACCATTTGTTTTTGCTCAAAACCATTCCTGTTTCCAAGTCAACTGCTTAAAAAATAGCTGCATGGGTTTAAGGTATCATTTGTTCTTATGGGTGATTTTAACCTGCCTGATATCTGCCAGGAAATTAACACAGCAGAGAGGAGGCTGTCGAGAAGGTTCTTAGAGTGTATGGAGGATAGCTTCTTATCACAGCTGCTGTGTGAGCTTACTAGGGGTAAGGCTTTGCTTGACTTTCTTTTTACAAGCAGAGAGAAGGGGCTGGTGGGAGATGTGGTGGTTGAAGGCTGTCTGGGGTCATTGACCATGAAATAATTGAGTTTTCAATATGCAGTCAACCTAAGAGGGGCAGCAACAAAACCTCTACTCTGGACTTCTGGAGAGTGGACTTCAGGTTACTCAGGGAACTAACTCAGAAGATTCCTTGGGAAACAGCCTTTTTTTTTTTTTTTTTTAAAAAAGGGGTCCAGGGAGAGCTGGACCTACTTCAAGAATGAATTCCTGAAGGCTCAGAACAAGCTGTGCCAATGTGCTGGAAGATGAGCTGCTGGAGCAGATGGTCAGCCTGGATTGGCAATGAACTTCTGAGCAAATTAGGGGGGAAAGAGAGTGTCATCTTTGGAAGGAAGGAGAGGTAACCCATGAAATGTTTAAGGATGTTGCTAGGTCATGCAGGGAAAAAAAACCAGAGAGGCAAAAGCCCATTTGGAGCTTAGATTGGCCTCTGCTGTGAAGGATAACAGAAAATCCTTCTATAAATATATTAATGGCAAGAGGAGCAGCAAGGACAACCTCCACTCCTTAGTGGACATGGAGGGGAATATTGTAATTAAAGATGAGGAAAAGGAAGAGTACTTGATACCTTCTTTGCCTCAATTTTTAATGGCAGGATAGGCTGTCTTCCAGACAGAGTGGCGGCCTGAGCTGGCAGATGGAGGCAAGGAGAAGTATAGTTCCGCTGTAATTGAGGAGGAAGCAGTTAGAGACCTGCTGAGCCACTTGGATCCCCACAAGTCCATGGGACTGGATGGGATCCACCTAGGGTACTGAGAGAGCTGGCAGATGAGCTGGCCAGAAAGCCACTCTCCATCATTTTCAACAGTCCTGGCTCACTGGGAGAGGTCCCAGGTAACTGAAAGCTGGCCAATGTGATGCCACATTGTGGGGGTAGGGGGAACTCTGGAATTCTCTGGGCAACAGACCTTTAATGAATGCTTATAAAATCAGGTCATAATTACTCACTGATCGTGGTACCATGTGGCACGTGTGGGGATTTAAACAAAACCAAACTGGCGTTGACCACCTGAGAGCTGCAGGAATAGTTTTGCTTTCTGTTGGCTTCTGTAGCTTGTTGCTGAGGCACATATAGGGTTTATCTCTGAAGGCGTTGTAGATGAAAGCTTTGTAGAAAAGAGGTTGCTGCCAAGGCTTGCAGGGCTTGTCAGCTTTGTAGCTTTGCCTGTTTAGGGAGGTTCCTCAGCTGCAATCTTAACAGCAGCGCTTGCTGCTTCTTCCAATAAATCAAAACTGCTCCAGGGACTCAGCTCCTCCTGGGGTTCGCCTCTTGGCCCAGCAAGATATGTCTGCCTGCTCCTGGCCTTTACAATGCTTACAGCGAGGGGTCTTGCGGTCTGTCTGGGTAAACTGAAGCACAGCTCAGATTTCAAACACAGCTTGTGACTTCTCCCAGAGTCCACACAATTGCAAGGCAAGGCACTGATTCTGTGGGATAGTATTTATAGATTTCCCAAGACAATGACAGGCAATGATAACAAAGATTAAGAGATAAAAACCTGACGCTTCAACCTATAGAATGAGATTTCTCCAAACGTGGCCAAAGGCACACACACCTGACCCGCTTGGACTCCAGGGCATGCTCAGACAAGCCTGGGCAAGATGGGCATTTTCCTCAAAACCCAGACCTGCTGGCTCCTGCTCCATTGTCTGGTTCAGAGCATTTTTGAGGCTTTTTGTCCCTTCAGGACAATATGTCAGTACTTAGAAAACTCAATTAAGCTAAGATATTCAAAAGACAAAGTAGTTTTTAGATATCAAACATGGAGTTCAAACACAGCCTGCCAACTATTTTTTTTTTTTAGCTTAGAGTGACACAGGAAGCAATCATCCTGTGAGAAGTCACAAACAAAAACTTTATATAGAGATATAAAAAACTCCACTCTGGAGTGTGAGATATAGTGTCACACACACGCATGAACAAACATAACATTTATCACATAGCAGTTAACAAATGGACATCTTCTTTCTTAAGGAAAAGCTCCAAACCACGTCATTATTTTCAGGATGTATTTTCGCCCTTAAAAATCTATCTTGAAAAAACATTTCTCAGGGTCAATCCAGCATTTAAGACACTACTCCTGAATTATTTATAAGTGAGGGTTATAAACCCAGAAGTAGCTTAACCAGCTTGTGTTTTCTAAGAAAATCCTCATCTCAGCAGCAGCTTTGTGGGATTCAGCAGTTACTTTCTGATGTCACAGATGCATGTGCAGTATATAGTGCTCCCACAAAATATGTTCCTAGGTTGTGGAGTGTTAAAACACTCTCCACGCCAATCGAGAGGTTTAAGTATAAGAAATTTTATTGCGGATAAAATAAGCCAAAGCAGCGCGCTGGGCGGCTGGGAGTCTCCTGCTCCACAACAGCACGCCCCGAGTAAAGATCCATTCTCTTCTTTTAAGGTGGAGGTATGCAGCAACCGTAACAGCCAACTCCTCATGCATAGGATACACCCTTCTGGCTGTGCAAGTGTGAGTTCCTGATAAG
>JAWKAJ010000285.1:0-18378 GCA_033816785.1 Picus viridis
AATCGGCTACCCGTGGAGGTGGTGGAGTCACCTTCACTGGAGGTGTTCAGGAGAAGACTTGATGGGGTGCTTGGCTGCATGGTTTAGTTGTTTAGGTGGGTTGGATTGGTTGATGGGTTGGACGTGATGATCTTGAAGGTCTCTTCCAACCTGGTGTATTGTAATGTATTGTATTGTATTGTATTGTATTGTATTGTATTGTATTGTATTGTATTGTATTGTATTGTATTGTGTTGTGTTGTAAACATATCTTGTCCTGTTTAAATTCATAAAGGTATATCTGCACAGTAACTGCAGCAGATAAATTATCTGTATTAAGTGATTTATGGAAGCAGAATGCCTCTTTTACAATGCTGTTGCTTTTTGTCTGTAAAATGCTGATCCATTTTACAATAGAATTTCATCATACTGAAAGAGAAATTAAGAAGGGCAAAGGAACTTAAAATTTGCTAACTTTTCTTACACAGAATAAATACAGAAATTCACCTGCTATGCTTTTCTTCCCCTGCCCTAAAAGGACCAATGCTTTGCAAAGCTTTGGAGATATGAGTTGTAAAAGCACAGAAATGCTGGAGAAACAGTGCACTACATGTTACAGTTTTAACTAAGAGAACTATTCCTACAAGATGGTATTCCTAAAAAGTGTAAAATTCACACAAACCTCATTTTTTTTTGGCTACAGGATTTTTCCATAAAAATAGTTTTTATGGGTCATATTTGGCTGTGGCTGATATAAACATACATTTGGCTTGAAGTTAGAATTGTACTGTTGGACTAGTACAGAATGCCTGGGGAAAGTGAATAAAAATATGAACCCTTGTCAGATGTTCATCTCCTTTGACATTAGAAGTTTGCAGTGTAGATGTCTGTGTTGGGTTAGCCACCTGAGGCTGTCTGTGTAGTCACAAGAGAGATAAAGCCACCTGATCTATTTCTAAATAGTTATTTATAATTAAATGTACCAGCACACTGGGTATACTTTCCCTTTGAGTACGAGAGACCAGGGTAACTAAGAAAGATGTAGGTACCAAACACACATTAATTGTTCTTTTAACCATATCATTTAAAACTCATTCCAACTTGCATGTCAGCTTTCAACAGGCAAACTGCAAGGCAATTTAAACTGTATTCATGGGCACGTTGGATGGGGCTTTGAGCAGCCTGGTCTAGTGGGAGATGTCCCTGCCCATGGCAGAGGTGTTGGAACTAGATGATCTTTAATTTCCTTTCCAACCTAAATTATTCTATGATTCCATGCATTTACTGGTTAATAAGCAAACTACTTTCATATTACAGAAGAATGTTTCTTACTATCTCTCTTGAAAAAAATAGTCAGGAAATGTTCCCAAACAACTCAGTTTCATGGTCCTTATTTTAAGCCTCCCAGTAAAGCTTGAAATTAGTCTGTATGTGTTTAATTTATCTGGAAAACAAACAAACAAACAAACCCCAACCAACCAATTGTATCATCAGTATATGAAAAGCATTAATAAAGATTACCTACAGCAATTACCCATGTGACTGATAAGAAGTGATTTGATAATTTGAAGCACAGAACATAGATTTTCATATTTTATCTGAGATTCCCCTGAAGGTATCTAATGCCCTGAATAGCAAGCTGGAGTGCAAGCAGCAATGTCAAGGATGAGTATGGAAGGTTGTATGTGGAAGATTGTGAGAGAGGCAGGAATATTAGCAGAAATGCATAGTTTTGGAGACACTTCTGGGTAAGAATTCCTTTTTATTCCAGCCAGTAGAGGAAGATCCTTTCATTATCCCTGCTTGCCTACCTGAGCAAAATACCTTTGCTTAGACTGCTGCAGCCAAAGGAGCCAAAGATAACTTGTGAACTAAATCCATATTATTTATGATTTTCTTTGGTCCTTCCCATTCTCCTGTTTTCCCAGCTGGCCAAATGAAAGATCTCCTGGATCCTGTGTGACTGATCTGTGTGTGGTAGGTGACTTTTGCTTTACTTTGTCTTTCTTTCTGGTAAGATCAGAAATAAAGGCATTTTAAATCAAGTTGTCCTTTCCAGGAGTTTTATCTTTCTTTCTCTCATCAATATTACATTGTGATATTGATATCTTTATCTCTCAGTATCACTTTGTGAACAATAAAACATAAAGGAAGGATCTGCAAGACTTCATTTTTTCAGTGCAAGTTCTGGAGAACAGGTCCTCTGATGAGTGGCTGAAGGAACTGATGCTGTTCAGCCAGCAGATAAGGAGGCTGAGAGAAGACCTTCTTGCTGTCTAGAACTCCCTGAAAGGAGGCTGTATCAAGGTGAGTGTTGGTCCCTTCTTTCTAGTAAAATGGGTTAAGACAAGAGGAAGTGGCCCCCAGATTGTGCTAGAGGAGGTTTAGAATGACTATTAGAAGAACCTTCTTCACTGAAAGGGTCCTCAGAACACCACCCCAGGGAGGTGATTGAATCACTGTCCCTGGAGATGTTTATAAGATGAAGAGATGTGATACTGAGGGGCATGGTTTAGTACTAGACTGGGTCGATGTGCTGATTTGATCTTTACCTGGAGTCTAAAAGTCCAAATGGTAACAGATTAAGATTCATCCCTCTCCCTTTCTTTGTAGGATAAGGTAAAACAAAATCAGGTAGGGGAGAGGCAAAGTAAATTCACCAAAGAAATAGTCTGGAATCGGTTTGGAAGTAGAAGAGGCAATTTTTAAACAAAATATACACATGGCAATAACAGGGAGGGTTTACAAAGGTAAGAGACAAGAATAATTGGAAAACATACAAAACCCAAGCCCTCATGGCCTTGTATTCCCTGGATGTAAGTGGACACAGTTCTTTGGAAAGCGTGGACACAGCCTGGAAAGTTGGCCCCCACCATGTGGTCAATGCAGGAAGCAGCAGCAGCAGATGCCCTCTCTTGAGCAGGCAAAGCAGGGAAAGAGAGAACAGTAAAAGATGCTTGCCCTTTTTACAGTCTTGCTGGACATGAACAGGGAGTGGAATAGATCACCTTTGACCTAGCAGACCCCTCCTTCTGGGAGGGGAAAACCAATTCTCTCTCTGCCTGCCTGGATCAAGTTTCTTTTGCCCACCTGGGGGGCTGGGTTATTTCTTCAGCCCCCATCAAGGACGGGTGTAACCCAGCACAGTAGAGTTAGACAATGGTTGAACTCAATGGTCTTTGTTTTTTCCAACTGAAACAATTCTATGGCTTCATGATTCTATGATTCCAAGTCATACAGACAGAAGACTCTATGGTGACTTTATTGGTAGAATTTTTGCATGCTGCTTAAGACTAGTTCCTAATAGCTAAATATATTTGCTGGTACTGCTAATCACAGGGCTAAATCCTATCATTTGTGCCTTAGTGGGCAAGAAGAGTCCCCAGCTTCTGTCTTTTTTTGTCTTGTCTTTTTGTCTTTTTCAATGTACCTCTGTTACGGCTCCATGAGTACATTTGCTAAACAGAGCAGAAGTATCTGCACAGATAATTAATCTGTCACACTTCTATCTGCATTTGAGCTAGTAGTCTAGAATTTCTTTAGTAAAGAAAATTAGCACTCTTGAAGTGCAAGTCACCTCTGTTGTCCTTACATTTTTTTCATCCACATCTACAACTTCCAGCAGCATTATGGACTGTGTGAACATCTTGTCTGTTTCACAGAGATAACGTCCAAGGTATGTCCAAGTTTCCTAAGTCACAAAATCACACTTTTTATCAAGATGCTTAATTTTAGATGTTTGTAATCAAAAGTGATGGCTGACATTCTTAGAGATTATTTGTGATAACTCTGAAGCTATCTTTCCTTTTCATTCTTTCTCTACCCACCTAGCCTCCACTCCCCAGCCTCCTTTTCTTCACCAGATGTTGCAGGGTCAGGCTGCTAAAGGTCAGAGAGATGTCACTTGTTTTAAGGCTGAATTACTTTGCTGTCAGAGGTACTCTTGTTCCTTGTCTTCAACAAAAGAGAAGTAAAGAGGTATTTAATGGATAAGGCATTTCCTGCTGATGAGACAGGTATTAACAAGAGCAACAACAGCAAGCTCTTTCAGCACCACCGACTGCATTAACTGCATAATCTAAGAGAAATGCTCTGCTTTGACAGGAAATGGGATCGGTGTCAGGTGTAGGTGATAAGCAGAAGATTAAAGCTGCTAGCATAAAATGACCTTAAGGTTTTTTGATTGGTTGCATTTTATTTGAAGCTGTTTCTTTCTTTTTTTTTTTTTCCTGGATGCTTCTTTCTGTAACATAAATTTACTTTTTTTTTCAAAATATAATCAGGAAACTAAGACTGAGTAACAAGAAAAACCATAGTCAGTGGTTCACTCTTGGCACAGTGACCAAGCTGATAGGTAACAAAGAAAAATGGCTGCATAAAAAAAGAGTATAGAATCATAGAATCAGAATCGATAAGGTTGGAAGAGACCTCAAAGATCATCAAGTCCAATCTGTCACCCAAGACCTCATGGATACTAAACCATGGCACCAAGTGCCTCACCCAATCCCCTCTTGAACCCCTCCAGGGATAGTGACTCCACCACCTCCCTGGGCAGCACATTCCAATGGCTAACAACTCTCTCTGTGAAGAGCTTTCTCCTCACCTCGAGCCTAAACTTCCCCTAGCACAGCTTGAGACTGTGTCCTCTTGTTCTGGTGCTGATTGCCTGGGAGAAGAGACCAAGCCCCTCCTGGTTAGAACCCCTCTTCAGGTAGTTGTAGACAGCAAAAGGTCTCCCCTGAGCCTCCTCTTCCCCAGGCTAAACAACCCCAGCTCCCTCAGCCTCTCCTTGTAGGGCTTGTGCTCGAGGCCTCTCCCCAGCCTTGTTGCCCTTCTCTGGACACAGTATCACAGTATCACCAAGGTTGGAAGAGACCTCAAAGATCATCGAGTCAAACCAGTCACCACAGACCTCATGACTAGACTATGGCATCAAGTGTCTTGAACACCTCCAGGGACAGTGACTCCACCACCTCCCTGGGCAGCCCATTCCAATGCTGAATGACTCTCTCGGTGAAGAACTTTCTCCTCACCTCCAGCCTAAACTTCCCCTGGTGCAGCTTGAGACTGTGTCCTCTTGTTCTGGTGCTGGTTGCTAGAGAGAAGAGACCAACCCCTTCCTGGCTACAACCACCTTTCAGGTAGTTCTAGAGTGCAATGAGGTCTCCCCTGAGCCTCCTCTTCTCCAGGCTAAACAATCCCAGTTGCCTCAGCCTCTCCTCATAGGGCTTGTGATCAAGGCCTCTCACCAGCCTTGTTGCCCTTCTCTGGACACGTTCAAGTGTCTTGATGTCCTTCTTATACTGAGGGGCCCAGAACTGGCCACAGTACTCAAGGTGTGGCCTAACCAAAGCAGAGTACAGGGGCACAATGACTTCCCTGCTCCTGCTGGCCACACTACTCTTGATACAGGCCAGGATGGCCACCTGGGCACATTGCTGGCTCATGTTCAGCTGGCTCTCAATCACTACCCCCAGGTCCCTTCAACCAGATGTAACATTGCTCAATTCTGTCAAATTTACAACGCATATGAAGGGTGTGTGGACTCTTGATCCTCAATAAGAATTCCCCAGGTTCACTAATTATGATTAGATCCTCTCCTCTCCTCTCCTCTCCTCTCCTCTCCTCTCCTCTCCTCTCCTCTCCTCTCCTCTCCTCTCCTCTCCTCTCCTCTCCTCTCCTCTCCTCTCCTCTCTCTCCTCTCCTCTCCTCTCCTCTCCTCTCCTCTCCTCTCCTCTCCTCTCTCCTCTCCTCTCCTCTCCTCTCCTCTCCTCTCCTCTCCTCTCCTCTCTCTCTCCTCTCCTCTCCCTCTCCTCTCCTCTCCTCTCCTCTCCTCTCCTCTCCTCTCCTCTCCTCTCCTCTCCTCTCTCTCCTCTCCTCTCCCTCTCCTCTCCTCTCCTCTCCTCTCCTCTCCTCTCCTCTCCTCTCCTCTCCTCTCCCTCTCCTCTCCTCTCCTCTCCTCTCCTCTCCCTCTCCTCTCCTCTCCTCTCCTCTCTCTCCTCTCCCTCTCCTCTCCTCTCCTCTCCCTCTCTCCTCTCCTCTCCTCTCCTCTCCTCTCCTCTCCTCTCCTCTCCTCTCCTCTCCTCTCCTCTCCTCTCCTCTCTCTCTCTATACACATGTAATTTCTCAGAAAGTTGCCCAGCTTCTCTTCAGTGAGATTTCTTATGGGATAATTATATATAATTAAGATAATTATGTATAAAAAGCTGGGGAAACTAGCATCAAGCTGTGATGACCAAACTCTATGCAGTGTAGCATCTATCAGTAGGTGAACATGGGAAACTGTTACCGTGATAGCTGTCACTGCTCATTTACATTGTAAATAAGTCAGTCTGGAATAAATCTGAAAATATTAAAATAATATTATTCCATCATTAGATTTTGGATCAGGCACAAAGCATAAACTACAACAAAGGACAGTGGTATGGAAACAATGGCGCAATCCCCATGTGGTGTTTATTATTGTAATGCATCATTTAGAACCAGTGTTTCAATGCTGGGATTTTTTTCCATTCTATGAAAAGCTGCACCTGGTAAACAATTAATATTTTGCTTATGTTTCACATTCACTTCTCAGCTGTGCATAAAATAATATATTTTTGTTTGAGAATTACAGGGTAAGGCTGATGAAAATAAAGAATGTGAGCAGTATGTCATCTATCATCTTTTTCTGGATCAGATACATTGAATTAAAAGTCCTTTTTCATAGTTTCAGGAGCCAGCATTTACACCAGTATGAATCCAAGTCCATGTTATCTTGTTGTTAACAAATTACTTATCTAACATATTTTGACACACAATTTTCTTCTAACATTTGCCAAATGTAATGCTTTTGTAGATGGGATGCATAAAGAGAGAGATATTTTTCATATTAAAATATGTTCACTTTACTAAAATGGTTGTGTACTACCTGCTGAAAGCTTTGTGTGGAAAAGAAACAATTGTCATTTCACCCATGATCAAAACAACACAACACTGTGACAAAATATCTAACTGCTGCCTTCTTCTTATATTTTTCTTTCCACTGTGATAATTTCAAGGATGTTCACAGAAATACTGATGGGCTGACATTTTAGGTCATTGTATTTCCTTTCTGTCAAAATCTGAAGTTACACATTCACTTACTTGTATAGTTTCTGAATTGCACAGAGTCCTAAAATCTCTGATACTCTGCTAGAGAAGTTGCTTATCATCATCTGCCTCCCAAAATTAAGCCCATGGGTAAGAAGTTACAAGGATGGAGAAATGACAGAAATGACCACTTGAGGGTTTGTTAGATTTTATTTTGATCACTAATTTTACACAAGATGAGAAGTGCTTTTAAAAAAATAAGATGAAAGAAACTTGACTTTTATAGGACAGTACATTCACAGTCAAGGACAGTAAGTACTGGACATCCAGGCCATCCATCAGGTGGATACTGATTTGAGAACTACAGTGATTTCCCATTGGCATATGCCTCTGAACCGAGCCTATATAAAAAATACAGTACAACTGTCTAAGCATTATTTCAAAGCCCAGCCTTGTCTGTTTAATGATTTGGCAAAAGGCTCAGATTCACTCAAGCGCATGTCTGATCAGTGATTGCTACATTTTCCAGTTAGCAAGAGAGGAGGTTTTTTGTTTCTGCTTAGCGACTCCACTCAGAGGGTGAAGGGTTTTGGATGAAGCTTGTGCAGCATACAGGTTAGAAAAGTGAAAGGGCCGGGTGCTGGATAGGTGCTAATCTTGATGTATAAGACATAGGAGCTGACTTAGTCTGACCCAGTGCCCCTGTCTATAAAATGCAGTCTCTTGATGCAGTTCATAAAACTGATTTTCTGGCTGAGGTTAAAATTTGAATGAAGAATATATGTTTAGTTTCTTAAAACCTGATCATGCATTCTTCCCTGCTTCCTTTGCTGGACCAGTGACTTTGCCTATCGTCCAACAAATCTGAAAAATTCATTTGCAGTTTATTTTTCACTTAAAAGACTGTGGTTATCAGGATTCCTGAGATCAAGTTCATTGCTGTAGCTTCAATTTTTCCTCATGCCTTGGCTCTATAGTACCTACAATTCTTACAAGGAGTAGACAACTAACACAGAATTCCCCCAAAGGCCAGGTACACCTTATTATTTATTTCAGGTTTTTCATGCTAATAGTGTCACTTGGCTTTTGTTGTGATTCCCAAGATGTTGGATCTAATGCTTCATAACTGTTGAATGCAAAATTCAATTGACATCTTCTTGTGCTGGAAGTCACAGAAAAATAAACTGTTAGATGAGAAGCCACCCAGACTGATATATGAAAATTTGACCTGTGCAAAATCAGGAACATGCCTGCTTCAGGGAAAAAATGTAAATAAAATTCGATTTTCAGAACAAGCAACTCAGAACAAGTGCTCTTAATAGTGACACTGTTGGTTTTGTATTAAACTGATCACACAGGCCAGACCAAGCTTCTTCTGTCAAATAACCCATATGGATATACCTTTAAAAAGTAATACTAATTTTATAGCACATTTTATTGGTGTATTTGTGACAACCTAACTATCAGAGACATATGTGGTTATTTGAAACCTGGAGATGTTTCTCTCTCTTCTTTTTTTCTCCTGCTAGTGAATAAAATAAGAAAAATGCCTAGATGCATTTAAAAGATGCAGGGATGTGGTGCTAAGGGACATGGTTTAGCACTAGACTTGGCAGAGTTGGATAATAGTGCAATTTGATTATATTGATGATGCCTGAATACACGGACATGGACCAGCTGCAATGGGTCCAGAGGAAGGTGACAAAAATAATCAGAAAGCTGGAACACATCTCCTACCAAATCAGGCTGAGAGAGTTGGATTGGTCTAGCCTGGAGAAGAGAAGGCTCTGGGGGCCTTTATAGTAAGTCACCATCCAATACCTGAATGGGGTTTATGAGAACGCTCATAAAGGGGTGGGTTGATTTGCAAGGGCTTGTGGAACTAGGATAAGGGGAACTGGTATGAAACCAGATCAGGGCAGATTTAGACTGGATATTAGGAATAAATTCTTTACTATGAGGGTGGTGGAATGCTGGAAAACATTTTGCAGAGAGATGGTAGCAGTCCTATTCCTAGAGATATTCCAATTCAGGCCTGATGGGGCTCTGAGCAATGTGATCTATTTGGAGACTACCCTGCTTGCTGCAGGAGCGTTCAACAAGACAGTCCTTTCCAACCCAGCACATTCTATGAGTCAGTGTTACAGGTCTTTTCCAACAGAAAGTATTCTATGATTCTATGACTCCACAAACACTTCTCCGTAGTGCATGTGCTTCATATAACACATTCATAGAATCATAGAATGGTCCAGCCCAGAAGGGACCTCCAAAGGTCATCTAGTATGACCTCCCCACAGACATCGTCAGGGACATCCCCAACTAGATCCAGGTTGCCCAGGGCTTTATTGAGCCTCACCTTGAATATTTCCAGGGAAGGGGACTCAACCACCTCCCTGGGCAACCTGTTCCAGTGTTCTACTACCCTCACAGTAAAGAACTTCCTGATAGCCAATCAAAATCTGCCCTTCTCTAGTTTGAAGCCATTGCCCCCTTGTCCTGTCACTGCAGGCCCTTGTAAACAGTCTCCAGCCATCCTGTAGGCCCCATTCAGGTACTGGGAGGCTGCTATCAGGTCTCCCCCAGAGCCTCCCCTTCTCCAGGCTGAACTACCCAAGCTCCCTCAGCCTGTCCTCATAGCAGAGCTGCTGAACCCAACCCCCTGATTCATATATGGCCACTTTATCTGAGATGCAAGTTAATGTACACATGTAGGTATCCAGAATAATTTTTTAATAAAACACCATTGGCATACTCAAGGATCAGTGATATGAGTGAAAAAGTCTTCAAGAAGGCAAAGCATGCCCTACCATTTGACAGGAGATTGAGCAGAGATTTAGAGGCAGCTGGTGGTGGGTTGTACTTGACTTTCCATTTTGTCTGCTCTAAGCTGGAAGAGCAAAGACAGGCAAAAAGAAATCCCAAAGACATCAGCAATTAGAGAAAGGGCTTGCAGACGTGCCAAGGAGTCCAGGTCTCTCTTGCTTCACCCTAAACAATACTTCATTATCATCTTTCATGTACTATATGGTACTTTTAACTGTCAAGAAAAGTATTATATTTCTTTCTGTGTACAGTGCCACTCTGAATGAGCTAACCTGTTTGGTATTAGCTATTATTGGGGCCTCACCCTATGCTGAAAAAAAGAAGCTAAAGTGTTTTCCAAGACCCTCTTCACTCCCTGTTATAACTGATAAACAGTCTCAGGCTGCACCAGGGCATGTTTATCCTGGATGTTAGGAAGAAGTTCTACACACAGAGAGTGATTGCCCGTTGGAATCGGCTGCCTGGGGAGGTGGTGGAGTCACCTTCATTGGAGGTGTTCAGGAGGAGACTTGATGGGGTGCTTGGCTGCATGGTTTAGTTGTTTAGGTGGGTTGGATTGGTTGATGGGTTGGACGCGATGATCTTGAAGGTCTCTTTCAACCTGGTGTATTGTATTGTATTGTATTGTATTGTATAAATTGCCCTTTGGGTCTTCCTCTAACAGTTTGTCCTCTCAAGTGATTAATTCATCTAATAGTTTTAAACCATTTTGCTGCTGACATCTTTTAACTTCATTCAGAATTGAAAATTTTACTTCAATCCAGAGAGTCTTGTATCAGTAATTTGATCTACATAACAAGACACACAGCAACCCCATAAGCTTGTGTAGGTAAAGTTCCAAATAGAACTTCTTAAGGCAACAAGAAGTTGCATGTTTTCTTGTTACCTTCTGACTGAAGTCAAAAGGTGTCAGCAGCAAAATTGCTTAAAAGTATTAGATGAATTATTTACATACTACTACTTTCAGGCATTTTAATCCTTATGAATATTTAATTATTTATTGTGAATGCTTATTTAGAAATAGAAAAACAGTGATCATCCCTGCAAATACAGATTTGAGTGACAAGAGAAAGGTGTTTATAACAGCTTGAAAATTAATTTTAAGTATCATGGATGAGCCTTTAAGACCAAAGAGCTTCTTTAGACTCTGTAGCACCAAAGAGCTCCTGAGCCAAAGTTCAGGTCCCCCAGTAACATGGCAAATCTATTAAAAGTGACTGTTCATACCATCTGAGTACTTTTAATTAGATTTCTAAATGCAATCTGTTTGTTAACTATTGCTTATGCCAACTTGCAAATACAATAATAAAGTTTTCCTCTGACAGCTGAAGACAACAAAATTGTTCTTTTTTGGCTCCCGTAATAAATGGATAACTTTCCACTATTCTATCTCAACATGTCACAGAATGAAGTGGAGGAAAATTTCCAAGGGCACAGTTTAAATCCAAGTTTACTCTGGAGCAAGTGGCCTACTGTGAGGATAAGTTTCACTCAAAGGTTTGAGATAGCTGACTGTATCCCAAACACTGAAGGGAGTAGGGGCAGCCTGAATATAAATTTTGTTATATTTATCCATATACTCCTTACAGGCTTGGATATAAATGTGTAATCCAGACCTGGTATTTTATATGTGAGGGAAGAATGCAGTTAAAGCAGTTTAGATCTTGACAGAGCTCTGGAGGAACATGAAAGAATTTAGGTGCCTTCAAAATCTTAGTGAAGAAAATGAGGCCGTACATTTGTGAATCATATAGAATAGAATAGAATAGAATAGAATAGAATAGAATAGAATAGAATAGAATAGAATAGAATAGAATAGAATAGAATAGAATAGAATAGAATAGAATAGACCAGGTTGGAAGAGACCTTCAAGATTGTTGTGCCCAACCCATCATCCAACACCATCTAATCAACTAAACCATGGCACCAAGCACCCCATCAAGTCTCCTCCTAAACACCTCCAGTGATGGTGACTCCACCACCTCCCGGGCAGCCTATTCCAATGGGTTATCACTCTCTCTATGAAGAATTTCTTCCTAACATCCAGTCTAAACCTCCCCTGGCACAGCTTGAGACTGTGTCCTCTGATGTGACCAAAAATAAAAGGCTCTTCCCCTCACCAAACTAATTTCTTACATACTTAGGGTATTATAAAAGGAGACCAAAAATGAAGGGTAGCTCTCCATCCCTCCCCCTAATTTCTTCTGTGCTTAGGATATTATAAAGGGAGATTGAATTGATTGGAGAACTCTGATTAGAAAGGTAATTTGTAATGACGCTTTACTGGGTATTACAAGTCTAATTAAGATACTTAAATATGGCATATGTAAATTATTAATGAGGCTTGAGAATGCAAATTAATGACGCAACTGCCTGAAATAATGGGTGCAGCAAAACTCTACATGGTATAAAGATGGATGGGGGTGGAATTTAGTATGCCCTTTTGCTCTCTGTATGTTAGATTTAGGGGAAAGGACAATTCTCCCAGGTAACTTATTTTTTTATTTCTTCATGTCTTTAACCATTGCTATTAATTTACATTTTGCTGCATAGCTTTGCAGGCATCTACACACATTCTGGTTTTTTTTGTTTGTTTGGGGGATTTGGGGTTTTTTTGTTTGTTTGTTTTCAGGACATTGGAAGTGAGACACCTAAAATTGGGAAACTTATGTTGTTCTTCAACTTTTGTAAGTTCCATGTATTTTCTTCCTGTTTTTCCCTCATTTTGTTTTGCATTGTTTTGTTTTTAAAGTATATATATATATATATATATATATATATATATAAAGTATATCTATATATATCGGAAAGCCAATCAGATCCTGGGCTGCATCAGGAGAAGTGTGACCAGCAGGTCAAGGGAGGTGCTTCTCCCCCTCTACTCGGCTCTGGTGAGACCCCACCTGGAGTACTGCGTCCAGTTCTGGAGCCCATATTACAGGAGAGATGTGGACGTGCTGGAGCGTGTCCAGAGAAGGGCCACGAGGATGATCAGAGGGCTGGAGCACCTCTCCTATGAGGACAGACTGAAGGAGTTGGGGCTGTTCAGTCTGGAGAAGAGAAGGCTCCGAGGTGACCTCATTGTGGCTTTCCAGTATCTGAAGGGGGCTTACAGGAAGGCTGGGGAGGGACTTCTCAGGATCTCAGGTAGTGATAGGACTAGGGGGAATGGAATGAAGCTGGAAATGGGGAGATTCAGGCTGGATGTGAGGAGGAGGTTCTTTACCATGAGAGTGGTGAGGCCCTGGAATGGGTTGTCCAGGGAGGTGGTTGAGTCCCAGTCCCTGGAGGTGTTTAAGACCGGGCTGGACGGGGCTCTGGCCAGCGTGATCTAGTGTAGGGTGTCCCTGCCCATGGCAGGGGGTTGGAACTAGATGATCCTTGTGGTCCCTTCTAACCCTGACTGATTCTATGATTCTATGATTCTATGATTCTATATTTATATACTTATATTATTTATATACTATCTTATATACTTATATATATTTATACTTATATACTTATATATACTTTATACTTATATATACTTATATACTTATACTTATATATATACAATATACTTAAATATTTATATACTATCAGCAGAACTCCACCTGGGGAGGCTTGATGAGTCGGTTGAAAGTTTATGGGTTAGAATTAAAGGCAAGACAGGGGAAGGAGATATTACTGTGGGGGTCTCCTACAGGCCACCTGACCAGCAGAACCAAGCAGATGAGGCTCTGCACAGGCAAATAGAAGCGGCTTCCAGGTCACAAGCCCTGGTCCTCATGGGGGATTTCAACCACCCTGACATCTGTTGGAGGGACAACACAGCAAAGCATCAGCAATCCAGGATGTTCCTGGACTGCATAGAAGACAACTTCCTCCTCCAAATGGTAGAGGAACCAACAAGAAAAGGTGCTACGCTGGACCTGGTTCTCACCAACAGGGAAGGGCTGGTAACAAATGTGAGGCTCAGAGACGGCCTTGGCTGCAGTGACCATGAAGCAGTTGAATTTAATCTCCTCAGGGCAATCAGGAGGACATATTCTAAGCTTACGACCCTAGACTTTAGGCGTGCAGACTTCGATCGCTGCAGGGATCTGCTGGCCAAAGTGTCGTGGGATGAAGCCCTGGAGGGAAGAGGGACCCAGGACAGCTGGTCAGTATTCAAGGACCACCTCCTCTGTGTCCAGGAGCTATGTATACCTATAAGGAGAAAAGCAGGAAGGAATGCTAGGAGGCCTGCCTGGATGAACAAGGAGCTGCTGGACACACTATCACGTAAAAAGAAACTCTACAGGAAGTGGAAGGAAGGACAGATAGAACAGGGGGTATATAAGGAAGCTGCCCGAGCAGCAAGAGGCCTGGTTAGGAAAGCCAAAGCAGAGTTTGAACTGAATCTAGCCAGGGGGGTTAAAGGGAACACTAAGAATTTCTATAGGTATATTAATGGCAAGAAGAAGACTAGGGAAGGTGTGGGCCCCCTCAGAAAGGAAAGTGGTGAATTGGTCACAAGTGATGTGGAAAAGGCTGAGGTACTCAATCACTTCTTTACCTCAGTCTTCACTGCAAGGGCCTCCAGCCACACTCCTGGTGTCATGGCAGACGATGCCAGGGACGGGGAGGAAGAACTGCCCATCATAAGTGAAGCTCAGGTTCGTGAGCACCTGAAGAACCTGAAAGTGTTCAAGTCCATGGGACCCGACGGGATACACCCACGGGTGCTGAGAGAACTGGCAGATGAGGTTGCCAAGCCCCTCTCTATTATATTCCAGAAGTCATGGCAGACTGGGGAAGTCCCCACAGACTGGAAAAGGGGAAACATTACTCCCATTTTCAAAAAGGGCAAGAAGGAGGAACCGGGGAACTACAGGCCAGTCAGTCTCACCTCTGTGCCCGGAAAGATCATGGAGCAGATCCTCCTGGGGGCACTAATGACTCAGAAGAGCAGTGAAGAGGTGATTGGGAATAGTCAGCATGGCTTTGCCAAGGGCAAATCCTGCCTGACAAACCTGGTGGCCTTCTATGATCAGGTGACAGCATTAATAGATGAGGGGCGAGCAACTGATGTCGTTTACCTGGACTTGAGCAAAGCCTTCGACACTGTCCCACACCACCTCCTGGTCTCCAAGCTGGCGACACATGGGTTTGATGGATGGACCACTAGATGGATAAAGAATTGGCTTGATGGCTGCACCCAAAGAGTGGCTGTCAACGGGTCCATGTCCCAGTGGAGGCCAGTGACAAGCGGAGTCCCTCAGGGATCAGTCCTGGGACCTGTCTTGTTCAACATCTTTGTGGGTGACATGGACAGTGGCATCGAGTGCACCCTCAGCAAGTTTGCTGATGACCCCAAGCTGTGTGGTGCAGTGGACACCCTGGAGGGAAGGGATGCCATCCAGAGGGACCTGGACAGGCTGGAGAGGTGGGCACAAGCCAACCTCATGAGCTTCAACAAGACCAAGTGCAGGGTCCTGCATCTGGGTCGAGGCAATCCCAGGCACAAATCCAGGCTGGGCAGTGACTGGCTGGAGAGCAGCCCTGAGGAGAGAGACTTGGGGGTGCTGGTGGACGAGAAGCTCGACATGAGCTCTCAATGTGCGCTTGCAGCCCAGAAAGCCAATCAGATCCTGGGCTGCATCAGGAGAAGTGTGACCAGCAGGTCAAGGGAGGTGCTTCTCCCCCTCTACTCAGCTCTGGTGAGACCCCACCTGGAGTACTGCGTCCAGTTCTGGAGCCCATATTACAGGAGAAATGTGGAGGTGCTGGAGCGTGTCCAGAGAAGGGCCACGAGGATGATCAGAGGGCTGGAGCACCTCTCCTATGAGGACAGACTGAAGGAGTTGGGGCTGTTCAGTCTGGAGAAGAGAAGGCTCCGAGGTGACCTCATTGTGGCTTTCCAGTATCTGAAGGGGGCCTACAGGAAGGCTGGGGAGGGACTTCTCAGGATCTCAGGTAGTGATAGGACTAGGGGGAATGGAATGAAGCTGGAAATGGGGAGATTCAGGCTGGATGTGAGGAAGAAGTTCTTTACCATGAGAGTGGTGAAGCCCTGGAATAGGTTGTCCGGGGAGGTGGTTGAGGCCCAGTCCCTGGAGGTGTTTAAGACCAGGCTGGACGAGGCTCTGGCCAGCGTGATCTAGTGTAGGGTGTCCCTGCCCATGGCAGGGGGTTGGAACTAGATGATCCTTGTGGTCCCTTCCAACCCTGACTGATTCTATGATTCTATGATTCTATGATACTTGTTTAACTTGGAGTGTAGTGTTATGAATATGCCCTCAGAAATGAGCAGCAGATATATCAATGAAAATATACATTTATTTCTATATAGATGTATACAAACTCTGCAATGGGGTATGTACAGTCCCCTTCACAGGTATCGATATTCGGGTAGTGGGACTATCTCTACAGAATGTTTAGGTATAGGCACTTAAACCAAATGATTCAATCAATACAATACAATACAATACAATACAATACACCAGGTTGGAAGAGACCTTCAAGATCATCGCGTCCAACCCATCAAACAATCCAACCCACCCAACAACTAGACCATACAGCCAAGCACCCCATCAAGTCTTCTCCTGAACACCTCCTGTGAAGGTGACTCCACCACCTCCACGGGTAGCCGATTCCAATGGGCAATCACTCTCTCCGTGTAGAACTTCTTCCTAACATCCAGCCTAAACCTGCCCTGGCGCAGCCTGAGACTGTGTCCTCTTGTTCTGGTGCTGGATGCCTGGGAGAAGAGGCCAACCTCTGCCTGGCTACAACCTCCCTTCAGGGAGTTGTAGAGAGCAATAAGGTCACCCCTCAGTCTCCTCTTCTCCAGGCTAAGCAACCCCAGCTCCCTCAGCCTTTCCTCATAGGGCTTGTGTTCCAAACCCCTCACCAGCTTTGTTGCCCTTCTCTGGACACGTTCCAGCAAGTCAACATCCTTCCTAAACTGAGGGGCCCAGAACTGGACACAGTACTCAAGGTGCGGCCTAACCAGTGCAGTGTACAGGGGCACAATTACTGCCCCTCTTGGCTTGGCTGCATACTGAAAACTCTATTATGTCGTGGTCACTGGTGCCTAAACACCCTCCGACCACCACATCACCCACCAGCCCTTCCCTGTTGGTGAAGAGGAGGTCAAGCAGAGCCTTACCCCTGGTAGGCTCACGCAGCACCTGGGATAAGAAGCTGTCCTCCATGCACTCTAAGAACCTCCTAGACTGCCTCCTCTCTGCTGTGTTGAGATCCCAACAGATATCAGGCAGGTTGAAGTCACCCATGAGAATGAGGTCAGGTGATCTTGAGACAGCCTTAAGCTGCCTATAGAATGCCTCATCGACATCCTCCTCCTGGTTGGGTGGTCTATAACAGACGCCAACCAGGATGTCTGCCCTGTTGGTCTTCCCTCTAATTCTCACCCACAAGCACTCAACCCTATCATCCCTGATCTCCATCTCAACAGCATCCAGTGCCTCCCTGACGTACAGGGCCACCCCTCCACCCCTTCTTCCTTGCCTGTCTCTCCTGAAGAGCCTGTAGCCATCAATTGCAGCGCTCCAGTCATGCGAGTCGTCCCACCACGTCTCTGTGATGGCAACTACATCATAACTTTCTTGCTGCAACAAGGCTTCCAGCTCCTCTTGTTTGTTACCCATGCTTCGTGCATTAGTGTACATGCACTGCAGCTGGGCTGCTGGTTTCACCTCTAGCTCTAGCTTATCACCTCCAGACTCCTGCCTAAGGGCACTGGTTTCCGACCCTCCCCCCTTCGAAGCTAGTTTACAGAACTTAGAATCACAGAACTTAGAATTCACAGAACTTAGAATCGAAACTGATCCAGAAAGTGGCAGGGGAGGGGGTTGGTCAGTGACTGGCGATCCTCCACCCGGAGCGGTTTGCACGCTACCTGAAACTCTATGAAGAGAGGCTTGGCTTACTCACAAGCTGAGAGCTTCGTGAAAGTGTTAGAATAGAATAGAATAGAATAGAATAGAATAGAATAGAATAGAATAGAATAGAATAGAATAGAATAGAATAGAATTACCAAGGTTGGAAGAGACCTCGAAGATCATCGAGTCCAACCTGTAACCACAACCTCACAACTAGACCACGGCACCAAGTGCCACATCCAGTCCCCTCCTGAATGCCTCCAGGGACGGAGACTCAACCACCTCCCGGGCAGCCCATTCCAATGACGAATCACTCTCTCAGTGAAGAACTTTCTCCTCACCTCCAGCCTAAACTTCCCCTGGTGCAGCTTGAGACTGTGTCCCCTTGTTCTGGTGCTGGTTGCTAGGGAGAAGAGGCCAACCCCTTCCTGGCTACAACCACCATTCAGGTAGTAGTAGAGAGCAATGAGGTCACCCCTGAGCCTCCTCTTCTCCAGGCTAAACAGCCCCAGCTCCCTCAGCCTCTCCTCATAGGGCTTGTGCTCAAGGCCTCTCACCAGCCTTGTTGCGCTTCTCTGGACACCTTCAAGTGTCTCAATGTCTTTCTTAAACTGAGGGGCCCAGAACTGGACACAGG
>JAWKAJ010000286.1:0-18339 GCA_033816785.1 Picus viridis
TCGGGGGGTCTCGGGGGGGTCTCTGGGGGGTCTCAGGGGGTCTCAGGGGGGTCTCAAGGGGATCTCGGGGGGATCTCGGGGGGGGTCTCTGGGGGGGTCTCAGGGGGTCTCAGGGGGGTCTCTGGGGGGGTCTCAAGGGGATCTCGGGGGGGGGGGAGGTCTCCGGGGGCGTCTCCAGGGGGTCTCGGGGGTCTCAGGGGGGTCTCAGGGGGGTCTCAAGGGGATCTCGGGGGGGTCTCCGGTGGGGGTCTTGGGGGGGGGTCTCATCTCTCGGGGGCAGGGGGGGTCTCGGGGGGTCTCAAGGGGATCTCGGGGGGTCTCGGGGGGGTCTCGGGGGGGGTCTCGGGGGGGTCTCTGGGGGTCTCTGGGGGGGTCTCTGGGGGGTCTCTGGGGGTCTCTGGGGGGTCTCAGGGGGTCTCAAGGGGATCTCGGTGGGGGTCTCGGGGGGGGGGGGTCTTGGGGGGGTCTCAGGGGGTCTCAAGGGGATCTCGGGGGGGTCTCGGGGGGGGGGTCTTGGGGGTCTCTGGGGGTCTCAGGGGGGTCTCTGGGGGTCTCAAGGGGATCTCGGGGGTCTCTGGGGGGGTCTCAAGGGGATCTCGGGGGGGTCTCGGGGGGGGGGGGGTCTCGGGGGTCTCGGGGGGGTCTCAGGGGGGTCTCAAGGGGATCTCGGGGGGGTCTCGGGGGGGTCTTGCTGACCTTGCTGCTGCTCTTCTCCCCCCCAGCCTGGACCCATGGGGACCCCCGGAAGGTTATTTACCCCACGGACAGCCGAGGGCAGTTCTGTGGGCAGCAGGGCACCCCCAACGAGTAGGTGCCCACCCCCCGTGCCCACCCCCGTGCCCACCCCCCGTGCCCCCCCCCCGTGCCCACCCCCCCGTGCCCACCCTGCTGTGCCCCCCAGGAAGAAGCCTTTCCTCTTCTACTTCGACATAGTGAAGTGTGCCAGCCCCCTGGTGCTGCTGGAGTTCCAGTGCCCAACCCCCCAGGTGCTCTCCTGGTGCCCTCCTGGTGCCCTCCTGGTGCCCACAGCTCCCTCACCTCCTCCACGAGAGCAGAGCCTGGGGAGGGGTTGGGGTGGGGGAGGGCAGGAGCTCGGTGCCCAGCTGGGCCAGGAGGGCACCGGCAGCCTGGCATGGAGCAGGGCAGGGATGGGCCCCAGGGGCTGGGGGGAAGGGTCTGGAGAGGGACCCTGGGTGCCCCTTTCCTGGTGCCAACCCCCTGGGTGCCCCTCTGCTAGTGCCAAACCCCTGGGTGCCCCTCTGCTAGTGCCAACCCCCCCCTGGGTGCCCCTCTGCTAGTGGCAACCCCCTGGGTGCCCCTTTCCTGGTGCCAACCCCCTGGGTGCCCCTCTGCTAGTGCCAACCCCCCTGGGTGCCCCTTTCCTGGTGCCAACCCCCTGGGTGCCCCTCTGCCGGTGCCAACCCCCCTGGGTGCCCCTCTGCCGGTGCCAACCCCCCTGGGTGCCCCTTTCCCCGTGCCCACCCCTGGGTGCCCCTCTGCCGGTGCCAACCCCCCTGGGTGCCCCTTTCCCGGTGCCAACCCCCCTGGGTGCCCCTTTCCCCGTGCCCACCCCCTGGGTGCCCCTCTGCTAGTGCCAACCCCCTGGGTGCCCCTCTCCCGGTGCCAACCCCCTGGGTGCCCCTCTGCTAGTGCCAACCCCTGGGTGCCCCTTTCCCGGTGCCAACCCCCTGGATGCCCCTTTCCCCGTGCCCACCCCTGGGTGCCCCTCTGCTAGTGCCAACCCCTGGGTGCCCCTCTGCTGGTGCCAACCCCCTGGGTGCCCCTTTCCCGGTGCCAACCCCCTGGGTGCCCCTTTCCCCGTGCCCACCCCCTGGGTGCCCCTCTGCCGGTGCCAACCCCCCTGGGTGCCCCTCTGCCGGTGCCAACCCCCCTGGGTGCCCCTTTCCCGGTGCCAACCCCCTGGGTGCCCCTTTCCCGGTGCCAACCCCTGGATGCCCCTTTCCCCGTGCCCACCCCCTGGGTGCCCCTCTGCCGGTGCCAACCCCTGGGTGCCCCTCTGCCGGTGCCAACCCCCCTGGGTGCCCCTTTCCCGGTGCCAACCCCCTGGGTGCCCCTTTCCCGGTGCCAACCCCCCTGGATGCCCCTTTCCCCGTGCCCACCCCCTGGGTGCCCCTCTGCTAGTGCCAACCCCTGGGTGCCCCTCTGCTGGTGCCAACCCCCCTGGGTGCCCCTTTCCCGGTGCCAACCCCCTGGGTGCCCCTTTCCCCGTGCCCACCCCCTGGGTGCCCCTCTGCCGGTGCCAACCCCCCTGGGTGCCCCTTTCCCGGTGCCAACCCCCCTGGGTGCCCCTTTCCCCGTGCCCACCCCTGGGTGCCCTCTCCCGGTGCCAACCCCCCTGGGTGCCCCTCTGCTAGTGCCAAACCCCTGGGTGCCCCTTTCCCCGTGCCCACCCCCTGGGTGCCACTTTCCCGGTGCCAACCCCCCCTGGGTGCCCCTTTCCCGGTGCCAACCCCCTGGGTGCCCCTCTCCCGGTGCCAACCCCCTGGGTGCCCCTCTGCTAGTGCCAACCCCCTGGGTGCCCCTTTCCCGGTGCCAACCCCCCTGGATGCCCCTTTCCCCGTGCCCACCCCCTGGGTGCCCCTCTGCTAGTGCCAACCCCCTGGGTGCCCCTCTGCTGGTGCCAACCCCCCTGGGTGCCCCTTTCCCGGTGCCAACCCCCTGGGTGGTGCCCCTTTCCCCGTGCCCACCCCCTGGGTGCCCCTCTCCCGGTGCCAACCCCTGGGTGCCCCTCTGCTAGTGCCAACCCCTGGGTGCCCCTTTCCCGGTGCCAACCCCCTGGATGCCCCTTTCCCCGTGCCCACCCCCTGGGTGCCCCTCTGCTAGTGCCAACCCCCTGGGTGCCCCTCTGCTGGTGCCAACCCCCTGGGTGCCCCTTTCCCGGTGCCAACCCCCCTGGGTGCCCCTTTCCCCGTGCCCACCCCTGGGTGCCCCTCTGCCGGTGCCAACCCCCTGGGTGCCCCTCTGCCGGTGCCAACCCCCTGGGTGCCCCTCTGCCGGTGCCAACCCCCTGGGTGCCCCTTTCCCGGTGCCAACCCCCTGGGTGCCCCTTTCCCGGTGCCAACCCCCCTGGATGCCCCTTTCCCCGTGCCCACCCCCTGGGTGCCCCTCTGCTAGTGCCAACCCCCTGGGTGCCCCTCTGCTGGTGCCAACCCCCTGGGTGCCCCTCTGCTGGTGCCAACCCCCTGGGTGCCCCTCTGCCGGTGCCAACCCCCCTGGGTGCCCCTTTCCCGGTGCCAACCCCCCTGGGTGCCCCTTTCCCCGTGCCCACCCCCTGGGTGCCCCTCTGCCGGTGCCAACCCCCCTGGGTGCCCCTCTCCCGGTGCCAACCCCCTGGGTGCCCCTCTGCTAGTGCCAACCCCCTGGGTGCCCCTCTCCCGGTGCCAACCCCTGGGTGCCCCTCTGCTAGTGCCAACCCCCTGGGTGCCCCTTTCCCGGTGCCAACCCCCCTGGATGCCCCTTTCCCCGTGCCCACCCCCTGGGTGCCCCTCTGCTAGTGCCAACCCCCTGGGTGCCCCTCTGCTGGTGCCAACCCCCCTGGGTGCCCCTTTCCCGGTGCCAACCCCCTGGGTGCCCCTTTCCCCGTGCCCACCCCCTGGGTGCCCCTCTGCCGGTGCCAACCCCCTGGGTGCCCCTCTGCTGGTGCCAACCCCCTGGGTGCCCCTTTCCCGGTGCCAACCCCCTGGGTGCCCCTTTCCCGGTGCCAACCCCCCTGGATGCCCCTTTCCCCGTGCCCACCCCCTGGGTGCCCCTCTGCCGGTGCCAACCCCCTGGGTGCCCCTTTCCCCGTGCCCACCCCCTGGGTGCCCCTCTGCCGGTGCCAACCCCCTGGGTGCCCCTTTCCCGGTGCCAACCCCCTGGGTGCCCCTTTCCCCGTGCCCACCCCCTGGGTGCCCCTCTGCCGGTGCCAACCCCCTGGGTGCCCCTTTCCCCGTGCCCACCCCCTGGGTGCCCCTCTGCCGGTGCCAACCCCCTGGGTGCCCCTCTCCCGGTGCCCCCCCCCCCTGGGTGCCCCCTGCCGGTGCCAACCCGTGTGCCCCTGTGCCCAGATCTGTGTCTCTCGGTGCCCTGATCGCTTCCTGACCTTCCTGGGGTCTCTGGCTCGGGGCTGCCCTCCCAGCAGGACTACTACAGAGGCTTCTGCGCCCCTGGGGGCATCAGCCCCTCCAAGGTAGGGCAGGGGGCACCTAGGGTGGCACCTTGGGTGGCACCCCCCTGACCCCCCCCCCTCCCCAAGAAGTGACCTCCAGCTTCTCCTTTCCCCCTCCCCAGCCCCCCTGGAGGTGCTGAAGGACAAGGAGTGCCCTGCCATGCTCATCCCCAGTGCCCCCGTGAGCAGAGGGCATCGAGGGAGGGGAGGGGGGCAAGGGAGGGTTGGGGGTGCCAGGGTGGTGCCCAGGCTTGGGCAGCAGCTGGGTGAAGAGGGCAAGGTGCAGCCTCCAGCAGGTGGCTGTTTGGGGGGGTGGCAAAGTGGGAGCAGGGTGGTCCCCAAGGGGCTCTGGGGGTGCTGGGCACCAAGGTGGGCATCAGGCAGCAGGGAGGTGCCCAAGGGGGTCTGGGGGTGCTGGGCACCAAGGTGGGCATCAGGCAGCAGGGAGGTGCCCAAGGGGCTCTGGGGCTGCTGGGGGTGGGCACCAAGGTGGGCAGGAGGCAGCAGGGAGGTGCCCAGGGGGCTGTGCTGGGGGGCAGGAGGCAGAGTGTGGGCAGCAGGGCACAGAGGGAGCTGCTCCTGCCCCCTCTGCCCTGCCCCAGCCAGTCGTGGGCACCCCCAGCTGGCAGTGCCCAGCAGGGCTTGAGGAGAGGCTGAGGGCACCTCCCTGGGTGCTGCTGTGGGGCAGCCCCAGAGGGCATCTGCTGCCTGCTGGGGGTTGGCACGAGGCTGGGGCTGGCAGCTGCTGAGGGGTGCCCAGGGGCTGTGCCCAGGGGCACCGAGGGGCAGCCCAGGAGGTGCCAGCAGCAGCCACCTCTTGGCTTGGAGGCTCCAGAGGCCTCCCTGCAGAGCCTCCAGCCCCAGCTGCCCCCTGGGCACCCTGCTGTGGGCACCCTGCTGTGGGCACCCAGCTGTGCCAACATCTCCGAGCTGAGCTCCGGAGGTCCCCTCCCAGCTCCCCTCCACGCCGAGACCTCTGCTCCCGGCGGGGGGGTGACTTGGTGCCCCTGGTGGGGAGTGGGAGGGAGGAGGAGGAGGCTGTGGGCTGGGCTGATGCCAGCCTGTGCCCTCCTCCTCCCCCCAGTGGCACGGAGATGCCTCCCAGCCCTCAGCTCCAGGAAGGGAATCCTCATGGTGGGCAACGAGACCACCTACGACGACGGGCACGGGCGGCGCCGCAACGTCACCGACCTGCTGGAGGGGGCAAAGTGAGGCTGGGGGCAGCCCAGGGGGCCTGGGCTTGGGGGGGGGGGTCTCTGCCTTGGAGGGGTCTTGGCCAAGGGGAGGCCAAAGAGGTCTTGGTGGATCTCCTTCCTTGGAAGAGTCTTGGCCAAGGGGAGGCCAAAGAGGACTTGGTCTTGGTGGATCTCCATCATTGGAAGGGTATTGGCCGAGGGGAGGCCAAAGAGGCCTTGGTCTTGGTGGATCTCCTTCCTTGGAAGAGTCTTGGCCAAGGGAAGGCCAAAGAGGTCTTGGTTTGGTGGATCTCCATCATTAGAAGAGTCTTGGCCAAGGGGAGGCCAAAGGGGTCTTGGTCTTGGTGGAGCTTCTTGATCTGAGGGAGTCTTGGCCAAAGGGGTCTTGATCTTGGTGGATCTCCTTCATTGGAAGAGTCTTGGCCAAGGGGAGGCCAAAGAGGTCTTGGTGGATCTCCTTCATTGGAAGAGTCTTGGCCAAGGGGAGGCCAAAGAGGTCTTGGTCTTGGTGGATCTCCTTCATTGGAAGAGTCTTGGCCAAGGGAAGGCCAAAGAGGTCTTGGTCTTGGTGGAGCTTCTTCCTTGGAAGGGTCTTGGCCAAGGGGAAGCCAAAGAGGTCTTGGTCTTGGTGGATCTCCTTCCTTGGAAGAGTCTTGGCCAAGGGAAGGCCAAAGAGGTCTTGGTGGATCTCCTTCCTTGGAAGAGACTTGGCCAAGGGGAGGCCAAAGAGGTCTTGGTCTTGGTGGATCTCCTTCCTTGGAAGAGTCTTGGCCAAGGGAAGGCCAAAGAGGTCTTGGTCTTGGTGGATCTCCTTCCTTGGAAGAGTCTTGGCCAAGGGAAGGCCAAAGAGGTCTTGGTTTGGTGGATCTCCATCATTAGAAGAGTCTTGGCCAAGGGGAGGCCAAAGGGGTCTTGGTCTTGGTGGAGCTTCTTGATTGAGGGAGTCTTGGCCAAAGGGGTCTTGATCTTGGTGGATCTCCTTCATTGGAAGAGTCTTGGCCAAGGGGAGGCCAAAGAGGTCTTGGTGGATCTCCTTCATTGGAAGAGTCTTGGCCAAGGGAAGGCCAAAGAGGTCTTGGTCTTGGTGGATCTCCTTCCTTGGAAGAGACTTGGCCAAGGGGAGGCCAAAGAGGTTTTGGTCTTGGTGGATCTCCTTCCTTGGAAGAGTCTTGGCCAAGGGAAGGCCAAAGAGGTTTTGGTCTTGGTGGATCTCCTTCCTTGGAAGAGTCTTGGCCAAGGGGAGGCCAAAGAGGTCTTGGTCTTGGTGGATCTCCTTCCTTGGAAGAGTCTTGGCCAAGGGAGGCCAAAGAGGTCTTGGTCTTGGTGGATCTCCTTCATTGGAAGAGTCTTGGCCGAGGGGAGGCCAAAGAGGTCTTGGTGGATCTCCTTCATTGGAAGAGTCTTGGCCAAGGGGAGGCCAAAGAGGTCTTGGTGGATCTCCTTCATTGGAAGAGTCTTGGCCAAGGGGAGGCCAAAGAGGTCTTGGTCTTGGTGGATCTCCTTCCTTGGAAGAGTCTTGGCCAAGGGGAGGCCAAAGGGGCTTGGGTTTGGTGGATCTCCATCATTGGAAGAGTTTTGGCCCAGGGAAGACCAAAGAGGTCTTGGTCTTGGTGGATCTCCATCATTGGAAGGGTATTGGCCGAGGGGAGGCCAAAGAGGTCTTGGTTTGGTGGATCTCCATCATTAGAAGAGTCTTGGCCAAGGGGAGGCCAAAGGGGTCTTGGTCTTGGTGGAGCTTCTTGATCTGAGGGAGTCTTGGCCAAAGGGGTCTTGATCTTGGTGGATCTCCTTCATTGGAAGAGTCTTGGCCAAGGGGAGGCCAAAGAGGTCTTGGTGGATCTCCTTCCTTGGAAGAGACTTGGCCAAGGGAAGGCCAAAGAGGTCTTGGTCTTGGTGGATCTCCTTCCTTGGAAGAGTCTTGGCCAAGGGGAGGCCAAAGAGGTCTTGGTCTTGGTGGATCTCCTTCCTTGGAAGAGTCTTGGCCAAGGGGAGGCCAAAGAGGTCTTGGTCTTGGTGGATCTCCTTCCTTGGAAGAGTCTTGGCCAAGGGGAGGCCAAAGAGGTCTTGGTCTTGGTGGATCTCCTTCCTTGGAAGGGTCTTGGCCAAGGGAAGGCCAAAGAGGTCTTGGTGGATCTCCTTCCTTGGAAGAGAGTTGGCCAAGGGAAGGCCAAAGAGGTCTTGGTCTTGGTGGATCTCCTTCATTGGAAGAGTCTTGGCCAAGGGAAGGCCAAAGAGGTCTTGGTCTTGGTGGATCTCCTTCCTTGGAAGAGACTTGGCCAAGGGGAGGCCAAAGAGGTTTTGGTCTTGGTGGATCTCCTTCCTTGGAAGAGTCTTGGCCAAGGGAAGGCCAAAGAGGTTTTGGTCTTGGTGGATCTCCTTCCTTGGAAGAGTCTTGGCCAAGGGAAGGCCAAAGAGGTCTTGGTCTTGGTGGATCTCCTTCCTTGAAAGAGACTTGGCCAAGGGAAGGCCAAAGAGGTCTTGGTCTTGGTGGATCTCCTTCCTTGGAAGAGTCTTGGCCAAGGGGAGGCCAAAGAGGTCTTGGTCTTGGTGGATCTCCTTCATTGGAAGAGTCTTGGCCGAGGGGAGGCCAAAGAGGTCTTGGTGGATCTCCTTCCTTGGAAGAGTCTTGGCCAAGGGAAGGCCAAAGAGGTTTTGGTCTTGGTGGATCTCCTTCCTTGGAAGAGTCTTGGCCAAGGGGAGGCCAAAGGGGCTTGGGTTTGGTGGATCTCCATCATTGGAAGAGTTTTGGCCCAGGGAAGACCAAAGAGGTCTTGGTCTTGGTGGATCTCCATCATTGGAAGGGTATTGGCCGAGGGGAGGCCAAAGAGGTCTTGGTTTGGTGGATCTCCATCATTAGAAGAGTCTTGGCCAAGGGGAGGCCAAAGGGGTCTTGGTCTTGGTGGAGCTTCTTGATCTGAGGGAGTCTTGGCCAAAGGGGTCTTGATCTTGGTGGATCTCCTTCATTGGAAGAGTCTTGGCCAAGGGGAGGCCAAAGAGGTCTTGGTGGATCTCCTTCCTTGGAAGAGACTTGGCCAAGGGAAGGCCAAAGAGGTCTTGGTCTTGGTGGATGTAGTGGGTTGAGATAGCCCCCCTCCCCACCACGGGCAAAATGACGACTCCGACAAACGGATTGCAAAAGTGATGGAAAAGTTTAAATAGAAGAAGTGAAGGTGCACAAAAGAAACCAGAAACAGCGAGAGAAGTAACCGCAACACACACCCGGATGAACCCCATCCCCACCTGAGGGTGGGCCCAAGACCCCCAGGGCTCGTTCTTCCCCCCCCCCACTGCTAGGCTAGTCTCAGCTGGCCAGGCCTGAGACCGCCCATCCCCTGGCCTTGGGCCTAGCCAGGCCCAAGGCCGGGAGACGTCTCCCCCAGTTACCGGGCGGCGGCGAGGGAAGAAAGAGAAAGAGGCGGACCCCACGCAAGGTCTTATAGCGGTGCAGGGGATTGTGGTAGGAGATACACGGTTTTCCTGTGTCCACCCACTGGGCTGGACTCCTGGACACAGGAAGTGTGCCATGCAGCAGAGGGCACCCAGCCCAAACCACCACACGCCACCTTATCTCATACCACAACCCCTGCACCCAAACACATCATCATATTAGAAATCCCTGATGACGCGTCCGGCAGGGTCCATATCTTCTTCTGGGCGTCCAAACAGTCTCTCTCAGGCTCAAGCATCAGTCCAGTCCAGTTCTTCCTCTCTCATCCAGTGGAACCTCCCAGCGATGCAGATTTCACTCTTCTGCAGTGCAGGTTCTCCATGGATCCGTTGGACATCCTGGCCACCTGGAAAAGCCTCACAACCTCTCAGCCAAGCTCTTCTTCTTGTTCACGTTTTGCTCAGCGGCATATCTCCACCCCTGGGGCAAGCCAGTCGGAACAATCCGGCTCCACGACTGCTTTTCCGATCCCCAGGGTGCCGCAAACCGACCGCCTCCGACCGCGGTCCAGGCTACCCAAACGCCTATCAGGGTACTTCGCCCCCCACACCGGGCGTTCACGTACCGAGGCGTAGCAATGTCCGGCTGCACACCCCCCGGAAGAGGGAGGGGCTGCGCCACAGCCCAACTGAGAGGCAGGGAGGCGGAGCCAGGTGCTCGGCGCCATTTTTCGGTACTGTCCGAAAAACATGGGGGAGATTAGAGCCAAGCCCGCTGCAGCCCGAGCGCCGGCCGGCGTCCGCTACCGCGGCCACTCAGCACACAGCAGAGCCCGGCCGCCTCTACCGCCGCGGTACAGGATCAAAATCACCTCCACCCCTCGGGCACTCCAACAGCTTCCCCAGCGAAAGCCACAAGCGCGTTCTCAGAGCCTTTGAAAACGGCTTTCCAGCTGGGGTCCCCGTTCGCCCCTCCTGGGTCTCGGGGCTATCTCGCCCGCCCGCCCGCTGCGGCTGGCTCCATCCTTGCAGCGAGACGGACCTCATCTGACCTGCTCGCCGCTGCCCCTCCCCCGCCTCACCCCCCGCCGCTTCCACCGCCCGCGGAGAGGAAAGGGTGGGGGAGGGGCAGGTCCCGCGTTCTTAAGCGGCAACCCCGACGCACCAGGTGTCCCCCTGCGATCCACAAGAACCCACACGATCGCCCCGGCAGCAAAGCTTGAGCCCCCCGACCTTCCCAAACCGAAAACCGACGCCCAGAACTAAATTTAAACCATCCATCATTTGCAATCCGATCTGCAGGTCGCCACACCAACCAGCCCCACGTCGGCGCGCCAAAAATGTAGTGGGTTGAGATAGCCACCCTCCCCACCACGGGCAAAATGACGACTCCAACAAACGGATTGCAAAAGTGATGGAAAAGTTTAAATAGAAGAAGTGAAGGTGCACAAAAGAAACCAGAAACAGTGACAGAAATAACCCCAACACACACCCGGATGAACCCCATCCCCACCTGAGGGTGGGCCCAAGACCCCCAGGGCTCGTTCTTCCCCCCCACTGCTAGGCTAGTCTCAGCTGGCCAGGCCTGAGACCGCCCATCCCCCTGGCCTTGGGCCTAGCCAGGCCCAAGGCCGGGAGACGTCTCCCCCAGTTACCGGGCGGCGGCGAGGGAAGAAAGAGAAAGAGGCGGACCCCACGCAAGGTCTTATAGCGGTGCAGGGGATTGTGGTAGGAGATACACGGTTTTCCTGTGTCCACCCACTGGGCTGGACTCCTGGACACAGGAAGTGTGCCATGCAGCAGAGGGCACCCAGCCCAAACCACCACAGTGGATCTCCTTCCTTGGAAGAGTCTTGGCCAAGGGAGGCCAAAGAGGTCTTGGTCTTGGTGGATCTCCTTCCTTGGAAGAGTCTTGGCCAAGGGGAGGCCAAAGAGGTCTTGGTCTTGGTGGATCTCCTTCCTTGGAAGAGTCTTGGCCAAGGGGAGGCCAAAGAGGTCTTGGTCTTGGTGGATCTCCTTCCTTGGAAGGGTCTTGGCCAAGGGAAGGCCAAAGAGGTCTTGGTGGATCTCCTTCCTTGGAAGAGACTTGGCCAAGGGAAGGCCAAAGAGGTCTTGGTCTTGGTGGATCTCCTTCCTTGGAAGAGTCTTGGCCAAGGGAAGGCCAAAGAGGTCTTGGTCTTGGTGGATCTCCTTCCTTGGAAGAGTCTTGGCCAAGGGAAGGCCAAAGAGGTCTTGGTCTTGGTGGATCTCCTTCCTTGGAAGAGACTTGGCCAAGGGGAGGCCAAAGAGGTTTTGGTCTTGGTGGATCTCCTTCCTTGGAAGAGTCTTGGCCAAGGGAAGGCCAAAGAGGTTTTGGTCTTGGTGGATCTCCTTCCTTGGAAGAGTCTTGGCCAAGGGAAGGCCAAATAGGTCTTGGTCTTGGTGGATCTCCTTCCTTGGAAGAGTCTTGGCCAAGGGAAGGCCAAAGAGGTCTTGGTCTTGGTGGATCTCCTTCCTTGGAAGAGTCTTGGCCAAGGGAAGGCCAAAGAGGTCTTGGTCTTGGTGGATCTCCTTCCTTGAAAGAGACTTGGCCAAGGGAAGGCCAAAGAGGTCTTGGTCTTGGTGGATCTCCTTCCTTGGAAGAGTCTTGGCCAAGGGAAGGCCAAAGAGGTTTTGGTCTTGGTGGATCTCCTTCCTTGAAAGAGACTTGGCCAAGGGAAGGCCAAAGAGGTCTTGGTCTTGGTGGATCTCCTTCCTTGAAAGAGACTTGGCCAAGGGAAGGCCAAAGAGGTCTTGGTCTTGGTGGATCTCCTTCCTTGAAAGAGACTTGGCCAAGGGGAGGCCAAAGAGGTCTTGGTCTTGGTGGATCTCCTTCCTTGGAAGAGTCTTGGCCAAGGGGAGGCCAAAGGGGCTTGGGTTTGGTGGATCTCCATCATTGGAAGAGTTTTGGCCCAGGGAAGACCAAAGAGGTCTTGGTCTTGGTGGATCTCCATCATTGGAAGGGTATTGGCCGAGGGGAGGCCAAAGAGGTCTTGGTTTGGTGGATCTCCATCATTAGAAGAGTCTTGGCCAAGGGGAGGCCAAAGGGGTCTTGGTCTTGGTGGAGCTTCTTGATCTGAGGGAGTCTTGGCCAAAGGGGTCTTGATCTTGGTGGATCTCCTTCATTGGAAGAGTCTTGGCCAAGGGGAGGCCAAAGAGGTCTTGGTGGATCTCCTTCCTTGGAAGAGACTTGGCCAAGGGAAGGCCAAAGAGGTCTTGGTCTTGGTGGATCTCCTTCCTTGGAAGAGTCTTGGCCAAGGGGAGGCCAAAGAGGTCTTGGTCTTGGTGGATCTCCTTCCTTGGAAGAGTCTTGGCCAAGGGGAGGCCAAAGAGGTCTTGGTCTTGGTGGATCTCCTTCCTTGGAAGAGTCTTGGCCAAGGGGAGGCCAAAGAGGTCTTGGTCTTGGTGGATCTCCTTCCTTGGAAGGGTCTTGGCCAAGGGAAGGCCAAAGAGGTCTTGGTGGATCTCCTTCCTTGGAAGAGACTTGGCCAAGGGAAGGCCAAAGAGGTCTTGGTCTTGGTGGATCTCCTTCCTTGGAAGAGTCTTGGCCAAGGGAAGGCCAAAGAGGTCTTGGTCTTGGTGGATCTCCTTCCCTTGAAAGAGACTTGGCCAAGGGAAGGCCAAAGAGGTCTTGGTCTTGGTGGATCTCCTTCCTTGGAAGAGTCTTGGCCAAGGGAAGGCCAAAGAGGTTTTGGTCTTGGTGGATCTCCTTCCTTGGAAGAGTCTTGGCCAAGGGAAGGCCAAAGAGGTCTTGGTCTTGGTGGATCTCCTTCCTTGAAAGAGACTTGGCCAAGGGAAGGCCAAAGAGGTCTTGGTCTTGGTGGATCTCCTTCCTTGAAAGAGACTTGGCCAAGGGAAGGCCAAAGAGGTCTTGGTCTTGGTGGATCTCCTTCCTTGGAAGAGTCTTGGCCAAGGGAGGCCAAAGAGGTCTTGGTCTTGGTGGATCTCCTTCCTTGGAAGAGTCTTGGCCAAGGGGAGGCCAAAGGGGCTTGGGTTTGGTGGATCTCCATCATTGGAAGAGTTTTGGCCCAGGGAAGACCAAAGAGGTCTTGGTCTTGGTGGATCTCCATCATTGGAAGGGTATTGGCCGAGGGGAGGCCAAAGAGGTCTTGGTTTGGTGGATCTCCATCATTAGAAGAGTCTTGGCCAAGGGAGGCCAAAGGGGTCTTGGTCTTGGTGGAGCTTCTTGATCTGAGGGAGTCTTGGCCAAAGGGGTCTTGATCTTGGTGGATCTCCTTCATTGGAAGAGTCTTGGCCAAGGGGAGGCCAAAGAGGTCTTGGTGGATCTCCTTCCTTGGAAGAGACTTGGCCAAGGGAAGGCCAAAGAGGTCTTGGTCTTGGTGGATCTCCTTCCTTGGAAGAGTCTTGGCCAAGGGGAGGCCAAAGAGGTCTTGGTCTTGGTGGATCTCCTTCCTTGGAAGAGTCTTGGCCAAGGGGAGGCCAAAGAGGTCTTGGTCTTGGTGGATCTCCTTCCTTGGAAGGGTCTTGGCCAAGGGAAGGCCAAAGAGGTCTTGGTGGATCTCCTTCCTTGGAAGAGACTTGGCCAAGGGGAGGCCAAAGAGGTCTTGGTCTTGGTGGATCTCCTTCCTTGGAAGAGTCTTGGCCAAGGGAAGGCCAAAGAGGACTTGGTCTTGGTGGATCTCCTTCCTTGGAAGAGTCTTGGCCAAGGGAAGGCCAAAGAGGTCTTGGTCTTGGTGGATCTCCTTCCTTGGAAGAGACTTGGCCAAGGGGAAGGCCAAAGAGGTCTTGGTCTTGGTGGATCTCCTTCCTTGGAATAGAAGAGACTTGGCCAAGGGGAGGCCAAAGGGGCTTGGGTTTGGTGGATCTCCATCATTGGAAGAGTCTTGGCCAAGGGGAGGCCAAAGGGGCTTGGGTTTGGTGGATCTCCTTCCTTGGAAGAGTCTTGGCCAAGGGAAGGCCAAAGAGGACTTGGTCTTGGTGGATCTCCTTCCTTGGAAGAGTCTTGGCCAAGGGAAGGCCAAAGAGGTCTTGGTCTTGGTGGATCTCCTTCCTTGGAAGAGACTTGGCCAAGGGAAGGCCAAAGAGGTCTTGGTCTTGGTGGATCTCCTTCCTTGGAAGAGTCTTGGCCAAGGGAAGGCCAAAGAGGTTTTGGTCTTGGTGGATCTCCTTCCTTGGAAGAGTCTTGGCCAAGGGAAGGCCAAAGAGGTCTTGGTCTTGGTGGATCTCCTTCCTTGGAAGAGACTTGGCCAAGGGGAGGCCAAAGAGGTTTTGGTCTTGGTGGATCTCCTTCCTTGGAAGAGTCTTGGCCAAGGGAAGGCCAAAGAGGTCTTGGTCTTGGTGGATCTCCTTCCTTGGAAGAGTCTTGGCCAAGGGAAGGCCAAAGAGGTCTTGGTCTTGGTGGATCTCCTTCCTTGGAAGAGACTTGGCCAAGGGGAGGCCAAAGGGGCTTGGGTTTGGTGGATCTCCATCATTGGAAGAGTCTTGGCCAAGGGGAGGCCAAAGAGGTCTTGGTGGATCTTCTTCCTTGGAAGAGTCTTGGCCAAGGGGAGGCCAAAGGGGCTTGGGTTTGGTGGATCTCCATCATTGGAAGAGTTTTGGCCCAGGGAAGACCAAAGAGGTCTTGGTCTTGGTGGAGCTTCTTGGCTGGAGGGACTGTGGGCCAAGGGGGAGGGCAAGGGCTGGCTGAGGTGGGGCAGAGCCCAGCTTGGTGCCCACCTCTGGGTGGTCCCTCCTGGCACCTGCCCCCATTGGTGGCTCCTTGTGCCCTGCAGGAAGGCCAACGTGGTGCTGGAGGCCAGGCAGCTGGCCATGAAGATCTTTGAGGACTACACAGTCTCCTGGTACTGGATCATCATGTGAGCAGCTGGCACAGGCTTGGCACCAGGGCATGGGGCCTCGGGTGCCCATTTGGGTGCCCCCCTCCCCCCCCCCCCAGGGGGGCCTTGGCATCATCTCCACCCTGGAGCAGAAGAGAGGTGGTGGAGAAGCTCTCCAGGTCTGCCCCTCCTGCTCCATCCCCTCCAGAGCTGAAGGAAGGAGCAAGGAGGGGGAGGGAGGGAGGGAGGGAGGTGGGGGGCCCAGGTGGAGCTTGGAGCTGGGGGTTGGACACTGGGTTGCCTTCCTCCCCCCCCTCCAGAGGCCTCCTCATCGCCATGGTGCTCAGCTTGGTCTTCATCGTCCTGCTGCGGTTCCTGGCCGGGGTCATGGTCTGGGTGATGATTGTGATGCTGATCCTGGTGCTGGGCTACGGTGAGCTCAGGACCTTCCTCTCCTGCCTGCCCCTGGCCTCCCTTCCCAACCTCCAGGGAGCCTTCACCTGCCAGGTGGTGCCCGGCCAGATCGTGGCTTGGGTTGAGCTGCCAGGGGTGGGGTGGGGTGGCTTGGGTTGGATTGGGTTGGGTTGGGTAGGGTTGAGTTGGGTTGGGTTGAGTTGGGTTGGGTTGGGTTGGGTAGGGTTGAGTTGGGTTGAGTTGGGTTGGGTTGGGTTGGCTTGAGTGTGTTGAGTTGGGTTGGGTTGAGTTGGGTTGGGTTGAGTTGGGTTGGGTTGGGTTGGGTTGGGTTGGGTTGAGTTGGGTTGGGTTGTGTTGGGTTGAGTTGGGTTGGGTTGGGTTGAGTTGGGTTGGGTTGAGTAGGATTGAGTTGGGTTGGGTTGGATTGGGTAGGGTTGAGTTGGGTTGAGTGTGTTGAGTTGGGTTGGGTTGAGTTGGGTTGGGTTGTGTTGGGTTGGGTTGAGTGGAATTGGCTTGGGTTGGGTGGGGTTGGGTTGAGTTGGGTTGAGTTGGGTTGGATTGAGTTGGGTTGGGTAGGGTTGGATTGGGTTGGATTGAGTTGGGTTGAGTTGGGTTGGATTGAGTTGGGTTGGATTGGGTTGGATTGAGTTGGGTTGGGTTGGATTGGGTTGGGTTGGATTGAGTTGGGTTGGGTTGGGTTGGATTGAGTTGGGTTGGGTTGGGTTGGATTGGAGTTGGGTTGATTGGGTTGGATTGAGTTGGGTTGGGTTGGGTTGGATTGAGTTGGGTTGGATTGGGTTGGGTTGGATTGGGTTGGATTGGATTGGGTTGGGTTGGGTTGGGTTGGGTTGGGTTGGATTGGGTTGGATTTGGATTGGGTTGGGTTGGGTTGGGTTGAGTTGGGTTGGGTTGGGTTGGGTTGGATTGAGTTGGGTTGGGTTGGATTAAGTTGGGTTGGGTTGGGTTGGATTGGGTTGGATTGAGTTGGGTTGGGTTGGGTTGGATTGAGTTGGGTTGGGTTGGGTTGGATTGAGTTGGATTCAGTTGGATTGGGTTGGGTTGGGTTGGATTGAGTTGGGTTGGGTTGGATTGAGTTGGGTTGGGTTGGGTTGGATTGAGTTGGGTTGGATTGGGTTGGGTTGGGTTGGATTGAGTTGGGTTGGATTGGGTTGGATTGAGTTGGGTTGGGTTGGATTGGGTTGGATTGAGTTGGGTTGGGTTGGGTTGGGTTGGGTTGGGTTGGGTTGGGTTGGATTGAGTTGGGTTGGATTGGGTTGGGTTGGGTTGGATTGAGTTGGGTTGGGTAGGGTTGGGTTGGGTTGAGTTGGGTTGGATTGAGTTGGGTTGGGTAGGGTTGGGTTGGGTTGAGTTGGGTTGGATTGAGTTGGGTTGGGTAGGGTTGGATTGGGTTGGATTAAGTTGGGTTGGGTAGGGTTGGATTGGGTTGGATTGAGTTGGGTTGGGTAGGGTTGGATTGGGTTGGATTGATTTGGGTTGGGTTGGGTTGGATTGAGTTGGGTTGGATTGGGTTGGATTGAGTTGGGTTGGGTTGGATTGAGTTGGGTTGGGTTGGATTGAGTTGGGTTGGGTTGGGTTGGATTGAGTTGGGTTGGATTGGGTTGGGTTGGGTTGGATTGAGTCGGGTTGGATTGAGTTGGGTTGGGTTGGATTGGGTTGGATTGAGTTGGGTTGGGTTGGGTTGGGTTGGATTGAGTTGGGTTGGGTTGGGTTGGATTGAGTTGGGTTGGATTGGGTTGGGTTGGGTTGGGTTGGGTTGGATTGAGTTGGGTTGGGTTGGGTTGGATTGAGTTGGGTTGGGTTGGGTTGGATTGGATTGGGTTGGATTGATTGGGTTGGGTTGGGTTGGGTTGGATTGAGTTGGGTTGGGTTGGGTTGGATTGAGTTGGGTTGGGTAGGGTTGGATTGGGTTGGATTGGATTGGGTTGGGTTGGGTTGGATTCAGTTGGGTTGGATTGGGTTGGATTGAGTTGGGTTGGATTGAGTTGGGTTGGGTTGGGTTGGGTTGGGTTGGATTGAGTTGGGTTGGGTTGGGTTGGATTGAGTTGGGTTGGGTAGGGTTGGATTGGGTTGGATTGGATTGGGTTGGGTTGGGTTGGATTCAGTTGGGTTGGATTGGGTTGGATTGAGTTGGGTTGGGTTGGGTTGGGTTGGATTCAGTTGGGTTGGATTGGGTTGGATTGGATTGGGTTGGGTTGGATTCAGTTGGGTTGGATTGGGTTGGATTGGATTGGGTTGGGTTGGGTTGGATTCAGTTGGGTTGGATTGGGTTGGATTGAGTTGGGTTGGGTTGGGTTGGATTGAGTTGGGTTGGGTTGGGTTGGATTGAGTTGGGTTGGATTGGGTTGGGTTGGGTTGGATTGAGTTGGGTTGGGTTGGATTGAGTTGGGTTGGGTTGGGTTGGATTGAGTTGGGTTGGATTGGGTTGGGTTGGATTGAGTTGGGTTGGATTGGGTTGGATTGAGTTGGGTTGGGTTGGATTGGGTTGGATTGAGTTGGGTTGGGTTGGTTGGGTTGGGTTGGGTTGGGTTGAGTTGGGTTGGGTTGGATTGAGTTGGGTTGGATTGGGTTGGGTTGGATTCAGTTGGGTTGGATTGGGTTGGATTGAGTTGGGTTGGGTAGGGTTGGGTTGGGTTGAGTTGGGTTGGATTGAGTTGGGTTGGGTAGGGTTGGGTTGGGTTGAGTTGGGTTGGATTGAGTTGGGTTGGGTAGGGTTGGATTGGGTTGGATTAAGTTGGGTTGGGTAGGGTTGGATTGGGTTGGATTGAGTTGGGTTGGGTAGGGTTGGATTGGGTTGGATTGATTTGGGTTGGGTTGGGTTGGATTGAGTTGGGTTGGATTGGGTTGGATTGAGTTGGGTTGGGTTGGATTGAGTTGGGTTGGGTTGGATTGAGTTGGGTTGGGTTGGGTTGGATTGAGTTGGGTTGGATTGGGTTGGGTTGGGTTGGATTGAGTCGGGTTGGATTGGGTTGGATTGAGTTGGGTTGGGTTGGGTTGGATTGAGTTGGGTTGGGTAGGGTTGGATTGGATTGGGTTGGGTTGGGTTGGATTCAGTTGGGTTGGATTGGGTTGGATTGAGTTGGGTTGGGTTGGGTTGGGTTGGGTTGGGTTGGATTGAGTTGGGTTGGGTTGGGTTGGATTGAGTTGGGTTGGGTAGGGTTGGATTGGGTTGGATTGGATTGGGTTGGGTTGGGTTGGATTCAGTTGGGTTGGATTGGGTTGGATTGAGTTGGGTTGGGTTGGGTTGGATTCAGTTGGGTTGGATTGGGTTGGATTGGATTGGGTTGGGTTGGGTTGGATTCAGTTGGGTTGGATTGGGTTGGATTGAGTTGGGTTGGGTTGGGTTGGGTTGGGTTGGATT
>JAWKAJ010000287.1:0-18322 GCA_033816785.1 Picus viridis
ACTTGAAAAATGTCTAAGGCCCAAATCCAGGAAAGAACTTAAGCATATAGGTACCTTTTTTGACAATGGTTGACTACACACCTACTTAAAGTTATGAGTCAATAACTGAAATGTTTTTCTCAAGGCCTATAACTGGAATTTTTCCCAGACCTAGACTGAAGCCAAAAGCTGAGACAAATGAAGAAGAAATATTTTCTTATTGCTGTGGCTGAGTTGCATATATTCTAGCTACCTTACTTTGTGGTAGATTTACTAATATGTTTATATGTAATCCTTTCTTGTTATAGCAGAGGAACACACATCAATGGTTATACTCATTATTAAAAAAAAAAACTTTCATCAGAAAAATGCATTAATCTCCTTGACATAGTATGTCAGGCACATGTTTACAGAAGTAAACAAAAGCATTGACCACCAAATGTATCACCAGTTTCATCATGTACAGTAGAGAAAATCAAATTAATTAAAAGTGAAAACTCCAAGGATTCTTTCAACTGAAAATAAATGGAGCATGAACATAGAGAAGTCCACAGTGTACAAAAACAGTGTATAAAATAACAAATACTTCAAAACTGCTGACAGAAGGGCTGGACTGATAAGGTGACAAATGCTCAATACAAACAAGCACACATTTTTAAGTATCCAAGTGAGAACACATGTTGAGAGCAATATCACGTCATTTCAACCTCTGTCTGCATGTGCCTAGTATCATTTCAGTAATGGTAAAATGTCTGATTACATTCAGGTCCCAAAGACACTTTAGACTGGATGTTAGGAGGAAGTTCTATACAGAGAGAGTGATTCCCCATTGGAATGGTCTGCCCAGGGAGGTGGTGGAGTCACCTTCATTGGAGGTATTCAGGAGGAGACGTGATGGGGTGCTTGGTGACATGATCTAGTTGTTTGGGTGGGTTGGATTGGTTGATAGGTTGGACGCGATGATCTTGAAGGTCTCTTCCAGCCTGGTTCATTGTATTGTATTGTATTGTATTGTATTGTATTGTATTGTATCTCAAATGAAAATTCAAGTGATTTGCATTAAAAACCTGCTCAGCAAGATTTCTTTTATTGAGTATTCTTTTAAAACTGGTTGCTGATAATGCAAGCTCAAACTCTGCTTTCAGGAATGTGGGTACCCAGAAGCGAATAGAGGATTTAAGAGATGTATCTGTCACATGTTTTGTAAATCTCTCAGGACAAAGGATTTCTAGCACTAGAGTTAGCAGGGCTCATTGGGATGGCTTTAAACTAGGTCTGAAGAGGGTGGGTGAGGAAACCAGTCTCTCCAGAGGGGAGAGAGTAGGACATAAACTAGAGTTAGAGGAGAAATCAGCAGCCCAGCTGAAGTGCATGTACACCAATGCATGCAGTGTGGGTAACAAACAAGAGGAACTGGAAATCTTGGTTCCCCAGGAAAACTGTGATATAGTTGCCATAACAGAAACATGGTGGGATGATTCAGACGTTTCAAATACTGCACTGGGTGGTTATAAGCTCTTTAGGAGAGACAGGCAAAGGAGAAGAGGAGGAGGGGTGGCCCTGTTATATTACAGAATCTCTTGATAGCACAGAACTTGAGGTTGAGGATGAAAGGATTGAGTGCCTGTGGGTTAAAATCAGAGGGAGGGCTATCAGATCTGACATCCTGGTTGGAGTCTGTATAGACCACCCAACCAGGATGAAGAGGTTGATGAAATATTCTATAAGCAGATGGAGGCTGTCTCAAGATCATGAGACCTTGTCCTTGTGGGCGACTTTAAACTGCCAGACATCTGCTGGGAACTTAACTCAGTAGAAAGGAGGCAGTCCAGGAGGTTCTTAGAATGTATCGAGGACAGCTTCTTGATGCAGCTTCTAAGTGAGCCTACCAGGGTTCAGGCTCTGCTTGACCTGCTGTTCTCAAATAGAGAAGGGCTGGTGGGAGATGTGATGGTAGGAGGCTGTCTAGGGCGCAGTGACCACGAGGTAGTGGAGTTTTCAATATGCAGGGAAATAAGGAAGAGCGATAACAGAACCCTCACTTTGGACTTCTGGAGGAGAGACTTCAACTTATTTAAGCAATTCATTTGGAGAGTAGCCTGGGTAGCAGCCCTTAAGAACAAAGGGGTCCAGGACAAACAAAAACTCCTGAAGGCACAGGAACAGGCTGTGCACATGTGCTGAAAGATGAGATGGTGGGGAAGGCGACCGGCTGGGCAAGCAGCTCTTGAAGGAATTAAGGGGGAAAAAGAGGGTGTATCGCCTGTGGAAAGGGGGGAGGCAGCTCATGATACATTTAAGGATGTTGTTAGAACATATCAGAGAAAAATTAGAGAGGCAAAAACCCAGTTAGAACTTGTGGTGGAGTAGGAAGGTTCCCCACACACACACAAAAGAATTCCACAGCTAACTCAGCCGGAGAAGCAGATGAAAGCTGTATTTTACAAGCAGATATGGAATGCAATGAATATGTACAAAAACATACAATATTTACAATATATACAGAAATATACAGGAAACCTTTCCCCAACCCCCCTGCGGCCAGGGGGGTTCGGCCTTTCCCTCCCTTCTCCCTCCCTACCTCCCCTTTTTCCCAAATGGGTTAGAGAGAGAGAGAAAGGAAGGTAATTAAAAGGGGAAAACTTTGTTGAAGCTCAAAGTGGATGCAAAAGTTAGTTTTCTCTTATCTGGTTAGCAAGAATCGTGGAGAGAAACGAGCCAGCTCACAGTACAGGGGGAAGAAGAAGACGACTGACTGCCCCCCCCCGACTGAAAGACCAGGCTAGAACCTACAGCCGGGTTCCACCAATGAAATTGGATTAGCATATCTCTTGTTTTCATTCATATACCAAAATATTCAGCCAGAGTGTTCAGAAAGTGTCCCTTTCTTAAAGGCACAGCCTAAACCGGTCACAATCCACCCCTGCTAAACAATTTCATTGGCTGTTCATACTGTCCATCCAATCTAAAACAATATCTACAGTTTGTAAGTAAAGTTCATAGTCCATTCCGGCTATCCTCAGGTGTAGATGATTCAGAAGTCCAAGAAACAAGAAAATTGGAAAACAGTTTGTCTCTTCGCAGACGAAAGGAAGAAAAGGGAAAATAGGGAAACAGGGAAACAGGAACTCTCAGTTGACTCAGGGCTCTCAGGGCTCGCAGGGTTCGTGCACTGTGGATTCCTCAGGGATTCTTCCTTTGGGCACAATGTAGCTGTACAACATTCTGAAATTAAACTCTTTCAGCTAAAGTTAGATTTCTTTGTGGAATACACTGAATTTCACCATTCTCTTGCATTACCCAATAAGTGTGACCCGGACCTTCAGCTGAAACCACCCCTCGGACAGGTTTAGCCTCTCCTGAGGGAGAAAATACCCAAACAGTCTTACCTAACAGATTCTTTTCTCTAACAACAGGAACTCTATCACCTTCTACTTTCTGTAGCAGATCTGAGTGTGCAGGTCCAGCTCGGTTCACTGAACCTCTACTATTTACCAGCCAGGTTGCTTGTGCTAAATGTTTTTCCCAGTTTTTCAAAGATCCACCCCCCATGGCTTTAAGAGTGGTCTTCAACAAACCGTTGTAGCGTTCAATATTCTGGCAAGCAGAATTGTGGCAAGAAATTATGGTGGAGCTTCTCCTACGGTTGGCCAATACACTGATCAAATGAGACAATTGGAGGATAGCATGACACGTGTTTCTTTGGTTTCAGCCATTGAAACTCTGTCTGGAAAAATTGAGAACTGCATGAAAGAGCTGAAGGATGAATTTAAAAATACATTCTCCCAATTGGCACAAAGAGATAACTCCAATTCTTCCTCCAGGTGGATACAGGTTTCCTCTGTGAGGAATAGAGAGGAGAGACAGATCCTGTGGAGACACGGAACTCCAGAGAGAATTGAGTCAGACAACGGAACTCATTTCAAAAACAACCTTGTAAAGAGTTGGGCCAAAGAGTACGGCATCAAGTGGATATTCCACATCCCCTACTATGCACCAGCTGCAGGGAAGATTGAACGCTACAACGGTTTGTTGAAGACCACTCTTAAAGCCATGGGGGGTGGATCTTTGAAAAACTGGGAAAAGCATTTAGCACAGGCAACCTGGCTGGTAAATAGTAGAGGTTCAGTGAACCGAGCTGGACCTGCACATTCAGATCCGCTACAGAAAGTAGAAGGTGATAGAGTTCCTGTTGTTAAAGAAAAGAATCTGTTAGGTAAGACTGTTTGGGTATTTTCTCCCTCAGGAGAGGCTAAACCTGTCCGAGGGGTGGTTTCAGCTGAAGGTCCGGGTCACACTTATTGGGTAATGCAAGAGAATGGTGAAATTCAGTGTATTCCACAAAGAAATCTAACTTTAGCTGAAAGAGTTTAATTTCAGAATGTTGTACAGCTACATTGCGCCCAAAGGAAGAATCCCTGAGGAATCCACAGTGCACGAACCCTGCGAGCCCTGAGAGCCCTGAGTCAACTGAGAGTTCCTGTTTCCCTGTTTCCCTATTTTCCCTTTTCTTCCTTTCGTCTGCGAAGAGACAAACTGTTTTCCAATTTTCTTGTTTCTTGGACTTCTGAATCATCTACACCTGAGGATAGCCGGAATGGACTATGAACTTTACTTACAAACTGTAGATATTGTTTTAGATTGGATGGACAGTACGAACAGCCAATGAAATTGTTTAGCAGGGGTGGATTGTGACCGGTTTAGGCTGTGCCTTTAAGAAAGGGACACTTTCTGAACACTCTGGCTGAATATTTTGGTATATGAATGAAAACAAGAGATATGCTAATCCAATTTCATTGGTGGAACCCGGCTGTAGGTTCTAGCCTGGTCTTTCAGTCGGGGGGGGGGGGGGCAGTCAGTCGTCTTCTTCTTCCCCTGTACTGTGAGCTGGCTCGTTTCTCTCCACGATTCTTGCTAACCAGATAAGAGAAAACTAACTTTTGCATCCACTTTGAGCTTCAACAAAGTTTTCCCCTTTTAATTACCTTCCTTTCTCTCTCTCTCTAACCCATTTGGGAAAAAGGGGAGGTAGGGAGGGAGAAGGGAGGGAAAGGCCGAACCCCCTGGCCGCAGGGGGTTGGGGAAAGGTTTCCTGTATATTTCTGTATATATTGTAAATATTGTATGTTTTTGTACATATTCATTGCATTCCATATCTGCTTGTAAAATACAGCTTTCATCTGCTTCTCCGGCTGAGTTAGCTGTGGAATTCTTTTGTGTGTGTGTGGGGAACCTTCCTACTCCACCACAAGTTCTAACTGGGTTTTTGCCTCTCTAATTTTTCTCTGATATGTTCTAACAACATCCTTAAATGTATCATGAGCTGCCTCCCCCCTTTCCACAGGCGATACACCCTCTTTTTCCCCCTTAATTCCTTCAAGAGCTGCTTGCCCAGCCGGTCGCCTTCCCCACCATCTCATCTTTCAGCACATGTGCACAGCCTGTTCCTGTGCCTTCAGGAGTTTTTGTTTGTCCTGGACCCCTTTGTTCTTAAGGGCTGCTACCCAGGCTACTCTCCAAATGAATTGCTTAAATAAGTTGAAGTCTCTCCTCCAGAAGTCCAAAGTGAGGGTTCTGTTATCGCTCTTCCTTATTTCCCTGCATATTGAAAACTCCACTACCTCGTGGTCACTGCGCCCTAGACAGCCTCCTACCATCACATCTCCCACCAGCCCTTCTCTATTTGAGAACAGCAGGTCAAGCAGAGCCTGAACCCTGGTAGGCTCACTTAGAAGCTGCATCAAGAAGCTGTCCTCGATACATTCTAAGAACCTCCTGGACTGCCTCCTTTCTACTGAGTTAAGTTCCCAGCAGATGTCTGGCAGTTTAAAGTCGCCCACAAGGACAAGGTCTCATGATCTTGAGACAGCCTCCATCTGCTTATAGAATATTTCATCAACCTCTTCATCCTGGTTGGGTGGTCTATACAGACTCCAACCAGGATGTCAGATCTGATAGCCCTCCCTCTGATTTTAACCCACAGGCACTCAATCCTTTCATCCTCAACCTCAAGTTCTGTGCTATCAAGAGATTCTGTAATATAACAGGGCCACCCCTCCTCCTCTTCTCCTTTGCCTGTCTCTCCTAAAGAGCTTATAACCACCCAGTGCAGTATTTGAAACGTCTGAATCATCCCACCATGTTTCTGTTATGGCAACTATATCACAGTTTTCCTGGGGAACCAAGATTTCCAGTTCCTCTTGTTTGTTACCCACACTGCATGCATTGGTGTACATGCACTTCAGCTGGGCTGCTGATTTCTCCTCTAACTCTAGTTTATGTCCTACTCTCTCCCCTCTGGAGAGACTGGTTTCCTCACCCACCCTCTTCAGACCTAGTTTAAAGCCATCCCAATGAGCCCTGCTAACTCTAGTGCTAGAAATCCTTTGTCCTGAGAGATTTACAAAACATGTGACAGATACATCTCTTAAATCCTCTATTCGCTTCTGGGTACCCACATTCCTGAAAGCAGAGTTTGAGCTTGCATTATCAGCAACCAGTTTTAAAAGAATACTCAATAAAAGAAATCTTGCTGAGCAGGTTTTTAATGCAAATCACTTGAATTTTCATTTGAGATACAATACAATACAATACAATACAATACAATACAATGAACCAGGCTGGAAGAGACCTTCAAGATCATCGCGTCCAACCTATCAACCAATCCAACCCACCCAAACAACTAGATCATGTCACCAAGCACCCCATCACGTCTCCTCCTGAATACCTCCAATGAAGGTGACTCCACCACCTCCCTGGGCAGACCATTCCAATGGGGAATCACTCTCTCTGTATAGAACTTCCTCCTAACATCCAGTCTAAAGTGTCTTTGGGACCTGAATGTAATCAGACATTTTACCATTACTGAAATGATACTAGGCACATGCAGACAGAGGTTGAAATGACGTGATATTGCTCTCAACATGTGTTCTCACTTGGATACTTAAAAATGTGTGCTTGTTTGTATTGAGCATTTGTCACCTTATCAGTCCAGCCCTTCTGTCAGCAGTTTTGAAGTATTTGTTATTTTATACACTGTTTTTGTACACTGTGGACTTCTCTATGTTCATGCTCCATTTATTTTCAGTTGAAAGAATCCTTGGAGTTTTCACTTTTAATTAATTTGATTTTCTCTACTGTACATGATGAAACTGGTGATACATTTGGTGGTCAATGCTTTTGTTTACTTCTGTAAACATGTGCCTGACATACTATGTCAAGGAGATTAATGCATTTTTCTGATGAAAGTTTTTTTTTTTAATAATGAGTATAACCATTGATGTGTGTTCCTCTGCTATAACAAGAAAGGATTACATATAAACATATTAGTAAATCTACCACAAAGTAAGGTAGCTAGAATATATGCAACTCAGCCACAGCAATAAGAAAATATTTCTTCTTCATTTGTCTCAGCTTTTGGCTTCAGTCTAGGTCTGGGAAAAAATTCCAGTTATAGGCCTTGAGAAAAACATTTCAGTTATTGACTCATAACTTTAAGTAGGTGTGTAGTCAACCATTGTCAAAAAAAGGTACCTATATGCTTAAGTTCTTTCCTGGATTTGGGCCTTAGACATTTTTCAAGTGATCTGCCAGGACTGTGGTTAGTACACTGTGATGTAATAGCCCTCCTTGTCTGAGCTATCCTTTCCTGACTTGCAAGAAATTCCCTCCTTTCTGCTTGGCAGAGAGTCAAACTTTTTGGTTCTTAGCTCTGTGAGTCTCTTACGGGAAAACAAATGTACTCACCAGAACTTTTTTTCTTGCTTTGTGTCTGGTGTTGTTGTAATTTTACCAATCAATGAATCGATCAATCAATCATTTCAATAGCGTCAACAATGTTGTGGTTTTAGGCTATGCCTTTAAAATTCAGTTACAGATTTTGAGCAGAAAAGTAGAAAAATATAAGTAAATCACTATTTGGTGTAAAAAGGAAAATGAAAGATTATTCTGAACAAATTCATTGGGTAAATATCTAGAATAAGAGGAGCTGTACCATAACAGTTCTTCCCCCTTTTTCTCTTCTCTTCTCTTCTGATCTCTGGCTGGTTTTGCTTCACTCAGGAGAGATAATCTGTGTGCTTTGGCTGGCCTTGGCTAAGTCTAACTCCTCTGCTGCTTTCTCTTGTCCCTTTTGTACAGGGGGTAAGGGGAGAAACAGGGAGGGAGAAGATGGTAGATTTCCCTGGTCCTTGGCCGGGGGACACTTGTGCTGTTTATTAATTGTAAATACCTGCATAATATTGTAAATACTGTATATTTTGTACATATTCATTGCATTCCATTGTGGAGTGTAGATTTTGCTTGTAAATACAGCTTCCTTTGCTTCTAACTGAGTTTGTCTGGCAAAAATTAATGCTGGGGGAAACTTCAACCCACCACAAACAAGCCTGCAGTGATTCTTTGAGCTTTGTTACCTATCACTCAAAAATGAAAAGGAGATCTGGTGAAGGAAATCAGGCAAATTTTTTATTTAAGAAACAAAAAAAATATCTAAAGTAAGACACATCAAAATTAGGCTGCTTGATTCTTGATGAATTAATACATCTTTATTCATTAAGCCACACTTTCTCAAAACTGCAAACTAAACCCACTGAATGCTTTAACACATAGTGTAACTGATATTTTACATCAAGAAGAAAGACTGAGAGCGTTGGTATATTCAGCCTGGAGTAGACAAGGCTCCAGGGAGACCTTATTGCTTAAGGACTTATAGTACTTAACAGTAGCCTATCAGAAAGATCATAGAATCATAGAATTCATAGTGTCATAGTATCAGTCAGGGTTGGAAGGGACCACAAGGATCATCTAGTTCCAACCCCCTGCCATGGGCAGGGACACCCCACACTAGATCAGGCTGGCCAGAGCCTCATCCAGCCTGGTCTTAAACACCGCCAGGGACGGGGCCTCAACCACCTCCCTGGACAACCCATTCCAGGCCTTCACCACTCTCATGGTGAAGAACTTCTTCCTCACATCTAGCCTGAATCTCCCCACCTCCAGCTTCATTCCATTCCCCCTAGTCCTATCACTACCTGAGATCCTGAGAAGTCCCTCCCCAGCCTTCTTGTAGGCCCCCTTCAGATACTGGAAGGCCACAATGAGGTCACCTTGGAGCCTTCTCTTCTCCAAACTGAACAGGCCCAACTCTTTCAGTCTGTCCTCATAGGAGAGGTGCTCCAGCCCTCTGATCATCCTCATGGTCTTTCTCTGGACACGTTCCAACACATCCATATCCCTCCTGTAATAGGGGCTCCAGAACTGGACGCAGTACTCCAGGTGGAGTCTCAGCAGAGCTGAGTAGAGGGGGAGAATCACCTCCCTTGACCTCCTGGCCACACTTCTCTTGATGCAACCCAGGATCTGATTGGCTTTCTGGGCTGCAAGTGCACATTGAGAGCTCATGTTGAGCTTCTCGTCCACCAGCACCCCCAAGTCCCTCTCCTCAGGGCTGCTTTCCAGCCAGTCCCTGCCCAGCCTGTGTTTGTGCCTGGGATTGCCTCGACCCAGATGCAGGACCCTGCACTTGGTCTTGTTGAAGCTCATGAGGTTGGCTTGTGCCCACCTCTCCAGCCTGTCCAGGTCCCTCTGGATGGCATCCCTTCCCTCCAGCGTGTCTGCTGCACCACACAGCTTGGTGTCATCAGCAAACTTGCTGAGGGTGCACTCGATGCCACTGTCCATGTCACCCACAAAGATGTTGAACAAGACTGATCCCAGGACTGATCCCTGAGGGACTCCGCTTGTCACTGGCCTCCTCCACTGGGACATGGACCCATTGACAGCCACTCTTTGGGTGTGGCCATCAAGCCAGTTCTTTATCCATCTAATGGTCCACCCATTGTTAGGGTTGGAAGGGACCTCAAGAATCATCCGGTTCCAACCGCACTGCCATGGGCACGGACTCCTCACACTAGAGCATGTTGCCCAGAGCCACATCCAGCCTGGCCTTAAAAACCTCCATGGATGGGGCTTCTACCACCTCCCTGGGCAACCTGTTCCAGTGTCTCAACACCCTCATGGTGAAGAACTACTTCCTAACATCCGATCTGAATCTACCTGTTTCTATTTTTTTTCCATTCCCCCTAGTCCTATCACTACCTGACATCCTAAAAAGTCCCTCACCAGCTTTCTAATAGGCCTGCTTCAGATACTGGAAGGCCACAATAAGGTCTCTTCAGAGCCTTCTTTTCTCGAGACTGAATAGCCCCAACTCCCATGTCAGTAAATTCTGACAAGTTTAATTATTCTGGTGCCAAGTCCTGTATCTGGCCCTTGCAAGAAACTCTGGAGCTATGAATTCCATAATGGCTGGAGGAGAAACATAACTTTTGTTGTCTGATAGAAGACCCTTGCTGGTTTTTTTTTTCATTAGAAGGCTCTAGGATTTCAAAGCAAACACTTCTATTTCTCTGTGTGGGACATATATAGAGACTGTGCTTGTTGCCTCAAATGTGGAAAGCCTTGCCATAGCAGCAGTGGGAAAATTCTTTTGGTTAAAGTTACAGATAAGAAAAACATTAATTTTATGCACTAAAAAGACTAAACTGTAAAATTTTGTTTTAACCAAGTGTACTGATACCAGAGAACCTGATAGCAAGCAATATCTTTGTCACAAATGGAAATTATACTACTTAGAGCAGACTTTGCCAGTTATCAATGGCTCTCAAATGCTACTGCTCATCAGCATGCTTTAATGAAAGAGGTACAGGCAGTTTAATGGCAAGCCACTTGTTAAGCAGGCGTAATTAACAAGTGGCTCAGAGGCTGCTGCCACCAACAGAATTTTGGGGGTTTCTTGGGGAACTTTCTATGGCACCAGGTCCACTAGCAACAGATGGAGTACAGCCATCCCAGAGAGGGAGAAAAATCCTAGCACATGAGAACAGCCTATCCCACAGAGAGAGAAGGGTTTTAGGAGGGGAGTTGGCAGGTCTCATTGACAGAGCTTTAAACTAGATTTGAAGGGGGAAGGGGCAGAAACCAGCCTCGCCAGACAGGAGTCTGGGGGTGGTAAGCTGGAGTCAGGGGTGAAACCAGATTCCCAGTTGAAGTGCATGTACACTAATGCACGCAGTATGAGTAACAAATAAGAGGAGGCGGAAGCCTTGTTACAGCAGGAAAGTTATGATGTAGTTGCCATCACAGAAACGTAGTGAGATGACTCATGTGACTGGAGCACCGTAATTGGTGGCTACAGGCTCTTCAGGAGAGAGAGGTGAGGGAGAAGGGGTAGAGGGGAGGCCCTGTACATAAGGGAGGCTCTAGATACCATGAAACGAGAGATTAAGGATGATCAAGTTGAGTGCCTGTGGATGAGAATTAGATGGAAGGCCAACAGGGCTGACATCCTGGTGGAGTCTGTTATAGACCACCCAACCAGGATGAAGAAGTTGATAAATTATTTTAACGGCAGCTAGAGGCTGTCTCAAGATCACCAGACCTTGTTCTTATGGGTGCCGTTAACCTGCCTGATATCTGCTGGGAACTTAACACAGCAGAGAGAAGGCAGTCTAGGAGGTTGTTAGAGTGCATGGAGGATAGCTTCTTATCCCAGCTGCTGTGTGAGCCTACCAGGGGCAAGGCTTTGCTTGACCTTCTTTTTTACAAACAGAGAAGGGCTGGTGGGAGATGTGGTGGTCAGAGGCTATCTGGGGTGCAGTGACCGTGAAATAATTGAGTTTTCAATATGCAGTGCAGCTAACAGGGGCAGCAACAAAACCTCCACTCTGGACTTGTGCAGAGCGGACTTCAGGTTACTCAACGAACTAGCTCAGAAGGTACCTTGGGAAACAACTCTTAAAAACAAAGGGGCCCAGGAGGGCTGTACCTACTTCAAGAAAGAATTCTTGAAGGTGCAGGAACAGGCTGTGCCAATGTGCCGGAATATGAGCCACCAGGGTGGGTGGAATATGAGCCATCCTGGATGGGCAATAGACTTCTGAATTAATTAAGGGGAAAAAAAGAGGGTGTATCATCTTTGGAAGGAAGGAGAGGTAACCCATGGAATGTTTAAGGATGTTGCTAGGTCATGCAGGAAAAAAATCACAATGGCAAAAGCCCTTTTTGAGCTGTGAAGGACAACAAAACTGGCCTCCTGAGCTGGCAGGTGTAGCCAGGGAGCAGAATAATCCCCCTGAAATCCACGAGGAAGTAGTTAGGGACTTGCTGAGCCAATTGGATATTTACAAGTCCATGGGATCAGATGGGATCCATCCTAGGGTGCTGAGAGAGCTGGCAGATGAGCTGGCCAAGCCACTCTCCATCATTTTTCAGCAGTCCTGGCTCACTGGAAAGGTCCCAGATGACTGGAAACTGGCCATCGTGATGCCCATCCACAAGAAGGGCCAGAAGGAAGAACCATGGAATTACAGGCCAGTCAGCCTGACATCAGTGCCAGGCAAGATTATGGAACAGGTCATCTTGAGTGCAATCACACAGCACTTACAGTATGGCCAAGGGATCAGGTCCAGACAACATGAATTTAGGAAGGGCAGGTCCTGCCTGACCAACCTGCTCTCCTTCTATGATAGGTGACCCTCTTGGTGGATGTGGGGAAAGCTGTGGATGTAGTCTACCTGGACTTCAGCAAGGCCTTTAATACCATCCCCCACAGCAAACTCCTGGCCAAGCTGTCAGTCCGTGGCTTGGACAGCAGCACTCTGCACTGGGTTAGGAACTGGCTGGAGGGCTGGGCTCAGAGTGGTAGTAAATGGTGCCACATCCAGCTGGCAGCCAGTCACTAATGGGATCAGTGTTGGGCTCCATCCTGTTCAATATCTTTATTCATGATCTGGTTGAGGGGATTGAGTCCATGATCAATAAATTTGCAGATGACACCAAGTTGGCGGCAGGTGTTGATCTGTTAGAGGGTAGGAGAGCTCTGCAGAGGGACCTTGACAGGCTGAACAGATGGGCAGAGTCCAATGGCATGAGATTTAGCATGTCTAAGTGCTGGGTTCTACACATTGGCACAACAACCCCATGAAGTGCTACAGGCTGGGGTCAGAGTGGCTGGAGAGCAGCCAGGCAGAGAGGGACCTGGGCATGCTGCTTGACAGCTAGCTGAACATGAGCCAGCACTGTGCCCAGGTAGCCAAGAAGGCCAATGGCATCCTGGCCTGTATCAGGAACAGTGTGGGCAGCAGGAGCAGGGAGGTCATTCTGCCCCTTTACTCTGCACTGGTTAGGCCACACCTTGAGTACTGTGTCCAGTTATGGGGTCCTCAATTTAAGAAGGATATTGAGACACTTGAACATGTCCAGAGAAAGGCAACGAGGCTGGGGAGAGGTCTGGAGCACATGCCCTATGGGGAGAGACTGAGGGAGCTTGGATTGCTCAGCCTGGAGGAGTCTCAGGGGAGACCTTCTTGCTCTCTACAACTACCTGAAGGGAGGTTGTAGCCAGGTGGGGACTGGTCTCTTCTCCCAGGCAACCAGAAACAGAACAGGGTGACACAGTCTCAAGCTGCACCAGGGGGTGTTTAGGCTGGATGTTAGGAAGAAATTCTTCACACAAAGAGTAATTGGCCATTGTAATGGCCATTGCCCAGGGAGGTGTTAGAGTCACCATCACTGGAGGTGTTTAAAAAGAGACTGGATGGGGTGCTTGGTGCCATGGTTTAGTTGATTATATAGTGTTGGATGATAGGTTGGACTCGATGATCTCAAAGGTATTTTCCAACCTGGTCTGGTCTGGTCTGGTCTATTCGATCCGATTCGATTCGATTCGATTCGATTCGATTCGATTCCAATTCCATTTTTCCAACTTTGTTCTCATTGCTAGTAAATACTAGCCTGTTCTGTTTCAGGGCTGCTTCATTTTGGTAAATGCATGTAATACATTTCTTCTTCCAAAGATTCTTTAAAAACAATATGAAACAGGAAATACTTATTTTTTACATACAGAAGATTGTGCACTGATGCCTCATTTTGTATTGATTCAATGCCACTATGTAAAATGAGTGAAGAATGAGAATACAATTACATAACTGTATTATGGTTTATACTCTCTAGTATGTCCATCTGCTTATTTTAATATTGATCCAGGCATACAACACAAACACATCTTTTACATTTTAGGTAAATGACAACTCAGTTCCAGGTAGGTTTCACTGCACACAATTTTGAAATACAGTATATTGCTGCTAGTGTAGATAGCAGTGCAGATATCCTTCCCATGCTATTGTGTTTGCCTGAACATGTCTGAACTGAAAGACCAGGAGCCCAGAACCTTGTTTTTCAATTCAGTGAATACTAGCAGGTAAGTCTAGACAATGTGTCTTTTCTCTGCTGCTGTGGTGGGTTGAAAATTCCCCCAACATCAAATTTGCCAGACCAGCTCAGTTGAAAGCAAATCAAAGTTGTATTTACAAGCAAAACTACAATCCACAATGAATTGCAAAGAATATGTTCAAGATATACTGTATTTACAATATTTACAGGTGTCCTGGTTGGGCATGACTAGGCCCAAAATAGGCTTCAGTAAGAGCCCTAAGAAGCTAGGGGAGACAGACAAAAGAAAAATGTACCAATAAAAGGCCAGCCAAACTTGTTTGGCAGGTATCCCTGACCACTCACCACTGTGCTGATGGCCAGAAGGTGATTGGCTAAGTTACAAATCACTTTTCTGCCAGTGGTCAGTTTTGTTCCGAAAAACAGTTAAATAGAGGGGTTCTTCAGTGACCCGGCCCTTTTTTTTTTCCTTCCTTGATCCCGGGCTCGTCGCCAGCCGGTGAGGTGCGTGTGCTGCCGCCCATCCCCCTCCACTAGCATCCACCACGTGTACTCCAGTTTCACTTTCAGTGCTGGGCAACGTGCTTGGATCCTACTTTTCCCGTTCTTTGGCTTTACAAATTATATCGAGAACAGAATTCTGGATTACAAACTTTCCTGACCGCTGCTCACAACACCACGTCTTGGACTGATTCAGAATCTCGAACTGAATAGTGCTTCGTAAGTGATTCCGATTATCGATTTCATAAGACATATTGGACATTAATTTCCTTCTCACCCTCTGCCTTTGCTCCACCAGGGAGCAAAGGCAACCCACTTTGTTACTGGATCAGGAATTGTGGCTCCTCCCTTTCCCTTCAACTTTGAGCTTGATATCAAGAGCGTAGTTCCTCTAGATCAAACCCTTCCTCCAACTAAAGTGTTCATATCATTAATATTACCAACATTTTGTGTAAGTGATTCCCCACGGATATCCGAACCTAAACAAATTGTAAATAAGTTTATTAACGTTTGACGCGGAAATTTTGTTATTAATAAATTAATTTTTTTTTTTTTTTTTTAATTAATCATCCCGCTTATCAAGCGTCAGTGGCTTTATTTTATTTTTTTTTCTGAATTAATCCAATTCAACAGGTATTTACAATTAACAAACAGCTCAAGAATCCCCCTGGCCAAAGACCAGGGCTGCAACTTCTCCTTCCTGCTTCCTTCCCTACCCCTCTGTACACAAAGGGACAAGAGACAGAGCAGAGAAGTTGTTGTTAATACCAGTTACAATGAAAGCGATGCAGTCAAGGGCAGTAAAGCCAGGAGAAGCTTCAGCCAGAGCCGAAGAAGTAAAAGAGAGAAAGATTGTTTTGCACAACCAGTTTAAGTTCATTATGAGCTTTCCAATGGGATTGTTTAGAACTATAATTATTTTCCTTTTTACACACAATTGTAATTTATTTACATTTTATCACTTTCTGTGAAGATCTGTGAAAAAAAAATTAAAGGCATAGTCTAAAACTACCACATTGCATTATAAAGCAGGAGGCATTTGATCTTTCTAGCAATGCTGCTTCATTCCCAAGTACCCCGTCTCACTGGAAATCAAACTGGGACAGAGGGGGGAAGATTTTGGTTGCCATATATTTGGCAATATTTACCTGAAAGAAGACATAAAATATTCTAAAAGAGGTATATGCATTTCTCAAATATTTAAAAACAAAATAAATTAGTAAACTCTCTGGGCATATCATGCTGTTAAGGAATTATTTGAATAATTAATTAAGATGAATAGACAAATGCAAATATTAATTAAAATATTAATAGCTTTTTTTAATATGAAAAAGTTGCCAAAACTTATCAAATAGGTTCCATGTACAGCTAAATATATGTTTACAGGGGGAATGTACAGTATTTAGGCAAATATAACAATTTTAACAATTTTAAGCAAACTGAGATATCCAGAAAGGAACAACCCCCAGAGTGAAATGGTGCTTGACCAGAGCTGGGGAGAGACTCATAAGAACTGTGAAGCCAAAGAGGCAATGAATTTATTACTCACAGCTGATTCCACCCAAATGGGGAGTGCTGCTGCTGTGTATTACACCTGCTGAGGCTTTTGGGGCACTCTTGTGTGGCACTGGTATGGTTGGTTGCTGGCAAGAAAGCCACACGGTCTCAGGGTTGGTCTGGCTTCAGCAGGATGGTGTCTGGTTTTGTCGCTGTAGGGATAGGGTGACGGCCAAAGCGACGAGGATAAAATGCAAGCAGAGTATAGAGAAAGACAAAAGACTCCCTTTTATTCCAGCAAGCAACACATATCTGTATCTATGTTGTTAGTGCGGCTGAATGTGATTGGTTAACAAACTCAAGATTCTTATGGGTTAGTGATAGCATTGCTATAGTTAATTGTTAAGCCAGTCCAGGTGGCCTCCTATCTTATCTTGCGGTTTCTCATCCTCCAACATCCAGTCCAGGGAGTTTCCAACTTCTCATGGGAACACAGTGATGTTTTCAGTAATGAACTCCTCACCAGAGCTCTTCAGAAGGTCCACAGATTCATCACAGTCCCCCACATGTTTTACAATGCTATCACAAAGGGCTCTTGGCTTTCCTGGGCAAACTGAGGCACAACAAAATTCTAGTTGCAAGGGGAATTGAGGCTTGGCTCCAGCTTCTAAGCTCATGGCTTCTCTAGCTTGCAGTGTGTAGGCTCATGTCTTTTATCCCAGGCTCTGGACTGGGCAGCTTGAGGCAGGGCAACTTGAAGAAGCTTCAAGCAAGGCAGGTTCAAGGCTTAAGCACGGCAAGGCAAAAGTGACTAGAAATCAGCCTGTATAGATATATCTTGCCTGAGATTCAATTGGGTCAATAGGGCAACTGAAACCAGCATACAGTTACCCAATGAAAAGGGGTTCTGACAGGCTGTGGCCATAAGAGCAGAAACACAGGCCTGGTCAGGGAGGAGCAGTGGCCAGTGCATGTGCTCTTACCCCAGAAGGAGACTTACTTACCCAGACATGTTGAAGCCTCTCTTTTGTTTCTCTTCCTGTGTTACCAGGATTTATTTACAATACAATACAATACACCAGGTTGGAAGAGACCTCCAAGATCATCGCATCCAACCCATCAACCAATCCAACCCACGCAACAACTAAACCATGCAGCCAAGCACTCCATCAAGTCTCCTCCTGAACACCTCCAATGAAGGTGACTCCACCACCTCCATGGGTAGCCGATTCCAATGGGCAACCACTCTCTCTGTATAGAACTTCTTCCTAACATCCAGCCTAAACCTGCCCTGGTGCAGCCTGAGACTGTGTCCTCTTGTTCTGGTACTGGCTGCCTGGGAGAAGAGGCCAACCTCTGCCTGGCTACAACCTCCCTTCAGGTAGTTGTAGAGAGCAATAAGGTCACCCCTCAGTCTCCTCTTCTCCGGGCTAAGCAACCCCAGCTCCCTCAGCCTTTCCTCATAGGGCTTGTGTTCCAAACCCCTCACCAACTTTGTTGCCCTTCTCTGGACACGTTCCAGCAAGTCAACATCCTTCCTAAACTGAGGGGCCCAGAACTGGACACAGGACTCAAGGTGTGGCCTAACCAGTGCAGTGTACAGGGGCAGAATGACCTCCCTGCTCCTGCTGGCCACACTATTCATATCAAGGTCCCTCAGGATGGGGCCCAACACTGATCCCTGGGGGACACCACTACTGAGGGAGGGGACTCCCAGGCTCTGGTGCTGCAAAAGGCAGTAGCCACTTACAAAATTTGTTAACAATTTCTTGTATGCAGAAGAATGCAATGCCTGGAGATTTTAAAAGTAATTTCCCCTCTGCTTTCTAACTGTCCTTCAACTGACATTTCCATAAGAAAGTAGGTCAAAATGGAACTTCTTTGGAGAAGTTATAAGCCAGAAAGCATACGTTGGGATTCAACCTCAGTAAAGATAATTACATCCAACTTGCAAAACAGTGCACAAATAAACACATTTAACAAGTAATATTAATATAAACAAATGTTTTTACAATAAGTAATACTTGGCTTTGTCAGCATAGTACAGTTCCTTCATGTTTGATCTAAGCAGACCCGTTGTGTCTGCAAGAATCCAGTGCCCCTTGGTGGGGTT